>JAJOZX010001986.1:190000-312500 GCA_023014485.1 Bathynomus jamesi | reverse complement strand
AACGGAACAAATGAAAAAATGAGGTAACCACCTGGGAATCGAACCCGGGATCTTCCGATTGCCGGTCAGACGCGATACCATTACACCATGGACCTCACTCTTCCAAATGCCGTAATTCTTCTACATACTCGCAGAAACCAATGCCCCAAGGGGGCACCTCCCGCATGCCGTAACATTATATACATTCAACTGCAAAGAACACGCAGTATAAATAACGTAAAGAACGACGCTTGTATAGGAGATATTCCGCGCAAGACGAGAGAGAGAGAACGGAACAAATGAAAAAATGAGGTAACCACCTGGGAATCGAACCCGGGATCTTCCGATTGCCGGTCAGACGCGATACCATTACACCATGGACCTCACTCTTCCAAATGCCGTAATTCTTCTACATACTCGCAGAAACCAATGCCCCAAGGGGGCACCTCCCGCATGCCGTAACATTATAACATTCAACTGCAAAGAACACGCAGTATAAATAACGTAAAGAACGACGCTTGTATAGGAGATATTCCGCGCAAGACGAGAGAGAGAGAACGGAACAAATGAAAAAATGAGGTAACCACCTGGGAATCGAACCCGGGATCTTCCGATTGCCGGTCAGACGCGATACCATTACACCATGGACCTCACTCTTCCAAATGCCGTAATTCTTCTACATACTCGCAGAAACCAATGCCCCAAGGGGGCACCTTCCGCATGCCGAACATTATATACATTCAACTGCAAAGAACACGCAGTATAAATAACGTAAAGAACGACGCTTGTATAGGAGATATTCCGCGCAAGACGAGAGAGAGAGAACGGAACAAATGAAAAAATGAGGTAACCACCTGGGAATCGAACCCGGGATCTTCCGATTGCCGGTCAGACGCGATACCATTACACCATGGACCTCACTCTTCCAAATGCCGTAATTCTTCTACATACTCGCAGAAACCAATGCCCCAAGGGGGCACCTCCCGCATGCCGTAACATTATATACATTCAACTGCAAAGAACACGCAGTATAAATAACGTAAAGAACGACGCTTGTATAGGAGATATTCCGCGCAAGACGAGAGAGAGAGAACGGAACAAATGAAAAAATGAGGTAACCACCTGGGAATCGAACCCGGGATCTTCCGATTGCCGGTCAGACGCGATACCATTACACCATGGACCTCACTCTTCCAAATGCCGTAACTTCTACATACTCGCAGAAACCAATGCCCCAAGGGGGCACCTCCCGCATGCCGTAACATTATATACATTCAACTGCAAAGAACACGCAGTATAAATAACGTAAAGAACGACGCTTGTATAGGAGATATTCCGCGCAAGACGAGAGAGAGAGAACGGAACAAATGAAAAAATGAGGTAACCACCTGGGAATCGAACCCGGGATCTTCCGATTGCCGGTCAGACGCGATACCATTACACCATGGACCTCACTCTTCCAAATGCCGTAATTCTTCTACATACTCGCAGAAACCAATGCCCCAAGGGGGCACCTCCCGCATGCCGTAACATTATATACATTCAACTGCAAAGAACACGCAGTATAAATAACGTAAAGAACGACGCTTGTATAGGAGATATTCCGCGCAAGACGAGAGAGAGAGAACGGAACAAATGAAAAAATGAGGTAACCACCTGGGAATCGAACCCGGGATCTTCCGATTGCCGGTCAGACGCGATACCATTACACCATGGACCTCACTCTTCCAAATGCCGTAATTCTTCTACATACTCGCAGAAACCAATGCCCCAAGGGGGCACCTCCCGCATGCCGTAACATTATATACATTCAACTGCAAAGAACACGCAGTATAAATAACGTAAAGAACGACGCTTGTATAGGAGATATTCCGCGCAAGACGAGAGAGAGAGAACGGAACAAATGAAAAAATGAGGTAACCACCTGGGAATCGAACCGGGATCTTCCGATTGCCGGTCAGACGCGATACCATTACACCATGGACCTCACTCTTCCAAATGCCGTAATTCTTCTACATACTCGCAGAAACCAATGCCCCAAGGGGGCACCTCCCGCATGCCGTAACATTATATACATTCAACTGCAAAGAACACGCAGTATAAATAACGTAAAGAACGACGCTTGTATAGGAGATATTCCGCGCAAGACGAGAGAGAGAGAACGGAACAAATGAAAAAATGAGGTAACCACCTGGGAATCGAACCCGGGATCTTCCGATTGCCGGTCAGACGCGATACCATTACACCATGGACCTCACTCTTCCAAATGCCGTAATTCTTCTACATACTCGCAGAAACCAATGCCCCAAGGGGGCACCTCCCGCATGCCGTAACATTATATACATTCAACTGCAAAGAACACGCAGTATAAATAACGTAAAGAACGACGCTTGTATAGGAGATATTCCGCGCAAGACGAGAGAGAGAGAACGGAACAAATGAAAAAATGAGGTAACCACCTGGAATCGAACCCGGATCTTCCGATTGCCGGTCAGACGCGATACCATTACACCATGGACCTCACTCTTCCAAATGCCGTAATTCTTCTACATACTCGCAGAAACCAATGCCCCAAGGGGCACCTTCCGCATGCCGTAACATTATATACATTCAACTGCAAAGAACACGCAGTATAAATAACGTAAAGAACGACGCTTGTATAGGAGATATTCCGCGCAAGACGAGAGAGAGAGAACGGAACAAATGAAAAAATGAGGTAACCACCTGGGAATCGAACCCGGGATCTTCCGATTTATACTGCGTGTTCTTTGCAGTTGAATGTATATAATGTTACGGCATGCGGGAGGTGCCCCCTTGGGGCATTGGTTTCTGCGAGTATGTAGAAGAATTACGGCATTTGGAAGAGTGAGGTCCATGGTGTAATGGTATCGCGTCTGACCGGCAATCGGAAGATCCCGGGTTCGATTCCCAGGTGGTTACCTCATTTTTTCATTTGTTCCGTTCTCTCTCTCTCGTCTTGCGCGGAATATCTCCTATACAAGCGTCGTTCTTCTTTTTATTTATACTGCGTGTTCTTTGCAGTTGAATGTATATAATGTTACGGCATGCCGGAGGTGCCCCCTTGGGGCATTTGTTTCTGCGAGTATGTAGAAGAATTACGGCATTTGGAAGAGTGAGGTCCATGGTGTAATGGTATCGCGTCTGACCGGCAATCGGAAGATCCCGGGTTCGATTCCCAGGTGGTTACCTCATTTTTCATTTGTTCCGTTCTCTCTCTCTCGTCTTGCGCGGAATATCTCCTATACAAGCGTCGTTCTTTACGTTATTTATACTGCGTGTTCTTTGCAGTTGAATGTATATATATATATATATATACACACAAACTCAGAATGGTCCCCTGAGAAATTTATATGTTAAACACAGACCGTGCATGGAACAAGGAACTCTTCTGGGAAAATTAAATCCACTATAGTCCGAATAAGTAATGGTAAATGACAAATACCATAGTTTTTCTTTTTCATGATGCTAGCCCGACGTGGGCAACGGGTCTCTCGCAAAGTGATCCCATAAATATAGCTTCCCTCACCAGCTATCTGCAAAGCAGACAGGATCCAGCTTTGGGACATGGACCTAGGGTTTAAAGCAAGCCTAGTCCCTACATTCAGAACCTCTATATAAGTAAAAGACTCGTTGCATTCACGTCGGATTGAATAAACAAAGAAAAAGGGGTAACTATTATATTTTAGCCATAAAAAACCAAAACTTAAACCTCAACCGGGACATTGAGCGTCCACTTTTCAAGGCACGTAACACATCCGTTTAATATACACAAACTCAGAATGGTCCCCTGAGAAGGTTCTGAATGTAGGGACTAGGCTTGCTTTAAACCCTAGGTCCATGTCCCAAAGCTGGATCCTGTCTGCTTTGCAGATAGCTGGTGAGGGAAGCTATATTTATGGGATCTCTTTGCGAGAGACCCGTTGCCCACGTCGGGCTAGCATCATGAAAAAGAAAAACTATGGTATTTGTCATTTACCATTACTTATTCGGACTATAGTGGATTTAATTTTCCCAGAAGAGTTCCTTGTTCCATGCACGGTCTGTGTTTAACATATATATATATACTGTGTGTATATATATATATAGATATATATTATATATATATATATATATATATATATATATATTGAGTGAAAGGTGTACAGGGAAGACGCTAAAACTTAGTTTGGTACATTTATGTGTAGCGTGAAAACCAAGTACAGTAGAGAGAGAGAGAGAGAGAGAGAGAGAGAGAGAGAGAGAGAGAGAGAGAGAGAGAGAGAGAGAGAGAGAGAGAGATAAAAGAATATTTGGCCGTTAAAGTAGGCTCCTACAAGTTATCCTATAGTTCATCTTAACTCTCGAAATCTTGAGAGAATTTGCAGGTGGCAACGAGCAATTTATGGAAGTAAAAACTGATTTTCTTCTCCGACCAAATCTAACCAACTTTGTTAATAATATTTTGAGTGAACTTATAAAAATCGGAAACTTCCCCTTATAATCGAGTTGAGACTTTTTCTCCTCCTTCTGCCTGTTTTTATTTTTTATTTTTTTTTTATCCCTTTCGAAAAGAGGGACCAAAAAAAAATGGGAAACAAAGGGGAAATAATTTATTTATTTTATTTCTTTTTGAAACAAAGAAAATCTTTAATTTAGGGTAGACTCTTTTTAACTTTATTTCCTTTACCGATGTTTGCTCCTAAATATATATATATATATATATATATATATTTGCAATTTTAGTTTATCATATTATTTTATGTTAGTCGAGTGTGTGTGTGTGTGTGTGATTTTTTGTGAATAAGTTTCAGAGAATTTTGTTTTATAGTTTCAGTTAATCCAATAATCTTAGGTCGTATGACAGAGGCGACCTACACCTTTTCGTGGGATTCGAACAACGGATCACTACATCTTCTGGATGCGGAGGACTGTTCCCCCATCCAACAATTACCCAGACCCAATGTTGCTTAACTTCGATGATTGACGGGAAGCGGTATTATTAATAATAATAGTATTAATGTTTAATAATAGTGCCAGAAACTGACACAGCGCTCAGGCCAACTAATGCGGCCCATTGCTCTAACTCTTTTAGAGCACTTGGCGTAGTTAATTAAATTTTATATGCAAACAACTCGCTATAACATTTTGATCACTTAGATTACTAATTTACCTTTCATTGGCAATTGCTATAACAATATATTGTTTGTTTTTTTTTAAATTATAAAATATATGATGCTATAAAGAGTAGGTATAGTTTTTTTTGGGACACCCTATATATATATATATATATATATATATATATATATGAGGCGGTATGCTGCAGAGGGGTCGACCGCAGGTCGATCCTGAACCGTCGTTCGAACTCACATAAATTAGTAACATAAGGTAAGTAGTAAGGGATGATAATGATGATGATGATGATGATGATGATGTCTACCTGTTCGTTTGTACGTGCCTAAACGGCTAGGGTAATCTGCACCAAATTTAGTATACACATTACAGAAGAACCAGGGAAGGTTTTAGGAACGCACTCGGCTCTCCAGGTTTCCCCCGAGGTTGTGTCTCGGGTTTTGTTTTGCTGCACAAGGCGCAGAGGACATTCGAGTGTGTGTATATATATAGTACGTCCTCGCTTATCCGACTTAATGCAGCAGTCGAAGGGTTGGAATAACCGAAAGTCGGAATAGTGGGCTTCTCCCCCCCCCCCCCCCCCCCCCCCCCCCCCCCCCCCACCCCCCCCCCCCCCCCCCCCCCCCCCCCCATCCCAAGCTATCATGAGTTTATCAGTTTATGAAAATCCTACTGTTGTTTTCAACGGTCTGTATAAAGTTATTGTTATTTTTACTGTAAACTATCTAATATTACCATTATTTATATTAAAAAACTATAAAATAAGAATAAAAGTGGAGTACATGTAAATGCAAACAACCCGCCAGATTATTCGTGCAGTTGGTTTTGCAACGATGAAGGGGTCGGCATGTTGACACTACTTAATTGCACTATTGTACATATACATATTTATACTAACTTTTTTATAAAAGAAATACAAATAGGCCATTAATCAGCATCACTAGAGTCGGAATAAGGAGGCGTCGGAATGCCGTAGTATATATATATATATATATATATATATATATATACTAATTACTTTAGGTGAGTTCGAACGACGGTTCAGGATCGACCTACGGTCGCCCCTTCTGCAGCATCCCACCTCATTTGCGGGATTTGGTGAAGGAGGGAAAATTGCTGTCTGATCTCCTCCTGCCCTGGTAGCCAGCCACGCATGGCTGGTCAGGGACTTTGCACAGGAATCTGTTCAGCTGGTTCTTGAAGTTATTCAGGTCGGTGTGCTGGAGATTCCTCACTTCTTTTGGTAGGACATTGAAAAGCTTTGGGCCATGTATTCTGACGGTATTTTCCATCCTGGTTTTCATGGCCCCTTGTCCCACCGCAGCTGGGACCGTACAAAATCTGCCTCTTCTCTCATTCCAGTTTGTTTCTATTTCATTTCTAAGGTTAGGGACAGAGCCCTCAAGTATTTTCCATATGTATATTATTGTGTACCGCTCGCGCCTTCTTTTGAGAGAGTAGAGTTTCAGTGATTGTACTTGAGACCAGTAGTCTTCACCTTCCGTTTCCTCTATCTTAGATGTAAAAGTCCTTTGTATAGCTTCAATGTTTGTAATGTCTCTTTTTCTGTGTGGGCTTGTAAGTACTGAGCAATACAATTGGTAGGACTAGACTCAGTGGCGTACTAAGGGGGGTGCGAGGGGGGCGGTCCGCCCCGGGTGACAGCCAGGAGGGGGGTGCCATCGGGAGAGTTGAAATACCAGTACAAGTCAAATTATGATCCAGTTTTGAAAGAACATTTTGTAAGGATTAAGCATTCTGTTCCATCTGGGAAGAGAGTGGCTTCGTATTTATCTCCAAAGATTCAGAATGAGTTCATTTGTCTTTTGGGGAATTACGTCAAAGAGAAAATAGTGGCTGATATCAAGAAAGCAAAGTATTTTGGGATTCTTTTTGACAGCACTCCTGATGTGTCCCACACTGATCAGATGTATGAAGTGATCAGATACGTCCATATTGAATGTGACAAAGTTGAAGTAAAGGAATCATTCTTGGGCTTCTTCCCTATTGCCGGAAAGACTTTTGCTGAGCTCACAGGGGGTATCCTGAGACATCTGGAGAGAGATGGACTGGACATAAACCTGTGCCGTGGTCAAGGATATGACAACGCTGCAACTATGGCTGGGATTCATGGTGGTGTTCAGTCAAAGATCAGAGAGATTAATTCCAAGGCTTTGTTTGTGCCTTGTGCAAATCATTCTCTGAACCTTTGCGGAGTGCATTCACTTGGAAGCGTTTCTTCATGTGTGACTCTTTCTGGAACCTTGGAGAGGGTCTATTCCTTCTTTTCAGTCTCAACTCATCGATGGGAAGTGCTGATGGAGAATGTAGGCATGACAGTCAAAATACTTTCCCAGACAAGATGGAGTGCTCATTATGACGCTGTGAAACAAGTGAAGGCAAATTTTGAAAAGCTGACCTCAACCCTTGAAGTACTGTGCGATCCCAAAGAAAATGTGGACATAAGAGGTCAGATTTTGCTGTCTGCTGTATGTGATTTCTCTTTTTTGAGTTACCTTTCTTTCTGGTGTGAAGTCCTGGAAGAAATTAATCTCGCACAAAAGTATTTGCAAACAATTGGAATCAGCCTTGAAAAGTGCATTGTGAAGCTCCAACCTCTAAAACTGTTTCTTAAGATCAGCGCAATGAAATTGTGGAGAGGGCTATTCATTATGCAAGTACAAAGTGTGAGGAAATGGACATTTCTATGGAGAGAAGAGGGAGAGTAAAACTCCGAAAAAGGATGCCAGGAGAGATGGCAAAGGATGCTGGTCTCACATTGCCAGAGGAAGTAAAAAGGGGTATGTTTGAATGTTTTGATCGCTTTCATCAAGAATTGGAGATTCGTTCTAAGGCAATGGATCAAATTCTGTCAATCTTCGCTGTTATTCAGCCAAACACTTTGGTTGTTGCAACAGAAGAAGAACTTCGGAAGTATATTCCAAATTTGACTCAGATTTTCGATGAATTTTCTGATAAAGATATCAGTGTGAAAATTGGACGACTTCGGAGGCATTTGGAAGCTGCCAAAATCAGCGTTGAAGAGGCAAAGAAATGGACTGCATTGCAGTTTCTGGAGTTTATTGTGAAATGGGATTTTTGTGAATCTTTGCCAAGCTTGTCACTGTGTTTGAGATTCTTTTTGACTGTCTGTGTGTCTATTGCTTCATGTGAAAGAAGTTTTTCCAAATTGAAATTGATAAAAAATTTCTTTCGCTCGACCATGAGTCAGACAAGATTGACAAATCTGGCTTTACTTTCAATTGAACATGAATATGCAAAGAAGGTGAATTTTGATGTCACTAATCAATTTTCAGAAATTAAGGCTCGAAAGCAGAGACTGAATCCTCTCTATTTACCTTTGAAGAATAGGCTGAGCGTTGAGACTGGATTTCCTGTGTTTTTTGTATAAAATAAAATGCAGTATTACCTGTTCACTGAATTTTTAATGTCCTGCATTTTCTTATTTCCAATTTGCTTATGACAGTACTGTACTGTTTAAAAATCTACTTGCAAACATAATATTTTTTCTGTGTGTTTAAATTTTAAAATTATTTATGGGGGTGCCAAAGGAAGGATCCGCCCCGGGTGCCAAATACTTTAGGTACGCCCCTGATTAGACTTCCATAATTTGAGCATGATGTTTGCTTTTCTGCTACGGAAGTTCCTCCAGATGATTCCCATTATTTTTCTAGCCGTTGTAATTTTGATGTTATAGTGCTTTCTGAATGCTGCATCCGACGACATTAATGCTCGAAGATCCCTGACTTGTGGATTTGGTGTTATCGGTTTGGCTTGCAGAGTTTTGTACCCTTTTTTCTGTAGCTCCTTGTTATTACCATATCGTAGAAGTTGGAATTTTTCTTCGTTGAACTTCATATTGTTGTCTTCTGCCCACTGGAATAATGTTTCAATGTCGTTTTGTAATGTTTCTATGTCACCTTCGTTCAATATTTCCATGCATATCTTTGTGTCATCTGCGAAACATGATACAATACTGTCATTGATATCTGCATCAATATCTGCAATCATTATTATGAACAGCAAAGGATCTAGTACTGTCCCTTGTGGGACAGAGCTCTCTACTTCCGAGACTTCCGATTTGACTCCATTTACCACCACTTTTTGTGTTCTTTGCGTCAAGAAATTAAATATCTATCTTCCCAGCTTTCCAGTAATTCCTGTATTCTTAAGTTTGTGTGCTATGATTCCATGGTCAAATTTATCGAAGGATTTAGCAAAGTCAGTATAGATTACATCTATGTTTTGTCCTCGACACAGTGTTTCCAGTATTTTCTCCTGGTGGTCTAATAGCTGTGATAGGCATGATCTTCCAGCCCTGAAACCATGTTGATTTGGATTGTATAAGTTCTTTTTTTGTAGGTAGTTGGTAGTTTCGCTTCTAATTATCGGTTCAAAGCACTTTGTAAGGTGTGAGGTGAGAGCTACCGGCCGATAATTCTTGGGCATTGCTCTGTTACCACCTTTGAATAAAGGGGCAATGTTCGCGTTCTTTAATGGCAGTGGAATTTGTCCTGTGTCGAGTGATTTCCTCTATAGTAAGTATTAGTGATGTAGGTCGCATCCGCATCCGCGGAACATCCGCACAATTTCTCGCATCCGCATCCGCACCCGCATCCGCACTTTGGACTGCGGATGTCGTGCGGATGTGGACCGTTGAGATAAAATGTCATTAATAAGCGGAAATTATCAAATTCTACTATATTAATAGAACTAGTTCATTGTGCGCAAAAGTGATGCAAGCGACAAGACGAGAGGCTGTTCTTGTATGAAGTTACTCTCTTGTAACCTACTTAGATCCACGTTACAAAGCTAAGTTATTTTCACCTAGTACATTAGAACGAGTTAAATCATCACTTGGCAAAGCAGTTGAAGAGCTTCAATCTCTTGAATCTGTCGCTTCGCCACCCACCAAAAGAATAAAAGTTTCAGTGACAGAACCAACACCTTCAACAAGCAAATCTATCACAGAATCTGTCTCTCAGTTTCTTGAGTCAAGCAGCAATGACGAGACCTACGCGATGTCAAAAGATGTAGTAAAAATGGTCGAGAGCTATCACCAAGAAAAACGCCTGGCTGCATGTGACAATCCTATTAGTTGGTGGAAAAATACGCAGAATATCTATCCATACTTGAGTAAACTTGCAAGGAAACATTTAGCCTGTCCTCCAAAAAACGTACCAAGCGAGAGATTATTTAGCAGTGCTGGATTAATATATGATGAAAAGAGAAACAGACTGGCAGCAGAAAAGCAGCAGAAAAATTAATGTTCCTTAAGCATAACCTTCCTATAATTAAGTTTGAACATTAAACGATGAACATCTTAGTTTACTTTATTTTAATTACTCATTTATAAATATGCCTAATAAAACTTTAAACTTAATATAAATAGTTATCAAGCTAATTAAAGATATCTTTCTATAAGGGTGGAGGAGGTTGGGGAAAGAGGTCGGTGGGGTGCATTTGAGTTGGGTTCACGTCCCGCATCCTGGTAACACAATTATGGTTTCTAATTGTGGCTGAAACTCAACAAAATATAACGAATTTATTTGCAGACGAATTCACTAATTGATTTCTATATTAGTTAGATGCTTGATATTATTTTATATGTTCAGAGAAAAGTACAGCAATTATTGTACAATTAATCAATTATACTACATTATAGCTACAGCTCTCTCTATATAATAACTTATTATATACGTTAAACACAACAAATCTCGAATATATCCTAAAAATAACGAAAATGTAGACATCCGCATCCGCATCCGCATCCGCGGATGTTGAAATCAAACATCCTCATCCGCATCCGCGGATGTGAAAAAAATGACATCCGCTACATCACTAGTAAGTATAGCGGTTTGGCAATACTCTCTTTACATTTCTTCAGAAATGTGGCACTCCATGTGTCTGGCCCTGGTGCCGAATTGTCTCGCGTCTGTGATAGAGCCTTAATTACATCTCCTTCCGAGAACTCTAAGTCCATTAATAGGTTTGTGCCAGAATTTGTCCTTGGCTGATTTGTATCAATGTCGAAAAATTTGTCTGCGTTTTCTACTTTAATCTCGGACTTAGGGGCGCTAAACACAGAATTAAATTGTTCCTTAAGCAGTTCGCTCATTTTTCTGGGGGTTATTTGCGTGTTTGGCCTCCCCGTCTATCAACGGACCAATACTCTCTTTGCACTGCATTTTCCTTTTCGCAAAAGTGTAGAAGTATTTTGAGTTATTTTTTGTTTTCTGCTACCTTGTTTTCCTCCTCGTTTGTCTTATGTATGAATGTTTGTTTTAGGTCCATTTCTATTTCGCCTAGTTTTCTCTCTAGTTTGAGTCTCCTTGCATCTGTGGAGATGTTTTATGGTTTGTTTCCGTTGTTTAAATAGTGTCCTGATTTTTCTCTCGAGCTTGCTACGTTTTTTCTTTTGTCTCTCTGGAACATGCTTCAGTAATATAGGTTTGTTTCAGATTCCATTATACCTAGTATTTGTTCTGGAGTGGCCTCATGGTGTAATGGTTATCATATCTGACCGGCAATCGGAAGATCCCGGGTTCGATTCCCGGGTGGTTACCTCATTTTTTCATTTGTTTCGTTCTCTCTCTCTCATCTTGCGCGGAATATTCTCCTATACAAGCGTCGTTCTTTACGTTAATTATACTGCGTGTTTGCAGTTTATAATATATATATATATATATATATATATATATTTTACCAACGACAATATTAAATACTTAATTGTTAATGAATTTTGAAGCTTTGATTAAATCATTTTATTTGCCGTAAAACTTGGAACAATGCATGCGTGGCCAACGAACAAACCAACCGCCATCACCAACACATCTTAAAAAGCAACTTTTTAAAACAAATTCAGTCTAGGCTATAGGCTGTTTTAATAGCCTTGGGCCTTGAGGCAACTCCCAACTTTAATGAAAGACGTTTCGAGTAGCTTACATAAATGTTGGGGGATTATGAGAGAATACGATGTAAATTAATAAGAGAGAGAGAGAGAGAGAGAGAGAGAGAGAGAGAGAGAGAGAGAGAGAGAGAGAGAGAGAATTGGCGTTACTGAGTTTACTCATGTTTTGAAACCAAGGCTTATAACTTTTCAATATTATTATCACGTTTGGAAACGCTGAACTATATAAAAACAAAGTTTCAGGAATTATGTTGTACTTTTACGTCACTTAATTATTAACGCGAAGGAGAGCTATGGTGAGGGTAACCACACTTTTTTATACAAAAGGGGTCCAGGTTTTTCGAGATGCCTGAACACTCTGCGTTTGAAAGAGTGGAGGTCAAAGACAGGTGGAAAGATGGATTGAGGAAGATTGTTCCAGAGTGGACGGTTGAGTAAATGAAAGCTTAAAAATACCAATTAACCCTCGCATTCAATAATTCATTTGCACAAGAAATGAAGGTCAGATTTGAATAAAACGCACCAAAATACACCAGAAAAACCTATTCTCATATCAAAATCGACCCGCAGGGATAAAACGAATAATTACCACCATGCTATTTAAATCGATTTTAATCGATCCAAAAATTGCTTATATTTCCGTTAATATCAATTTGCACAAGAAATACTATAGAAGAAAATAAATTCATATTTAAATTCCACATAAGAAAAACCGAATCTTGTGGGTTGTTGTATTATATGAAAAAATGAAGTAAATGATGGGTTATAACCCACAAGATCCGATCTTTTAAGAAAGCTCACGAGAAAAGGAAACCCAAGAATATTAAGAAAAGAGAAGGATTGAGTTGTGTGTTATTGAAGATAAGGAGATAGTCGTGTGGAAGATTGTGACGATTAGACAGATGAAGGAACTGAGTTTTTGAGGCATTGAAAGCCACAAAGTTTACTCTGCCCCAATCAAAGATAATAGAAAGATCAGAGGTCAGGTGCACCATAGCCATCCCACGCGAAGCACGGAGTGGCTGCTGTGAAGGACGCTTTGTGAAGCGGGTGAAGTGAGAGTGGAATCATCGGCATAGGAGTGGGTAGTACAAGAACTGCGACTTAATAGAACATGATAAATAAAAGGAAAAGAGTGGGTGAAAAGGCATTTAAACATTACATCAAATTCACATAAAGTCACAAGAAGTCTCGTGGTCAATATACTCCTTGGACATCCCTAGTCTATACTGTTCGTTAGTTATAGGCTTAAAGTACGTCCTATTTTACCGAACTCTTATTAATGTTAATACAGACTAATTTGTAGGTTATAATCTTTGCTATTAGAAACTAAAGATAGAAGAAACCGCTTATAACTTTTACTGTCTAGTATATGGATATATTTGGCAATGCCAAAACTCAATTTTCCTGAGAAATTATGAAATCTCGTTCTTCATGTAGAGAGGTTTGAAGAAACTGTGCTTTAATATCAACGAAAAGCTTACGTAAATTATGGGTCATTCGAACCTGGAATTAATTTCTGTATTGTTTTTTACAAAACAACGATTCTATGAAGTAAAAATGCATAAAAGGTCATGAAACCTAACATGGAAATAAAAAAAAATAACCTGAAACCTAAACTAATAAACATGCAATGATATCCATTTGAACAAATTTGAACGCTATATAACCTAATTTAATAACCTTAACTGTCTTAACCTAAGTGAACCTTAAAATAACGATCTAACCTCACTTGAACGACTTAACCTAACGTAATCTTGTACACACGTAATCTAACTTATCCTAACCTTGAGTAACTCATCATAAACTAACCAGACATTAATTTAACCAACTGAGCATCACAAAGTAACATTTCAGCATTAAAAAAAACTTGGACCGAGAGGTAACTGCAGAGCTGTCCCTGGAAAGAAGTTCGCCGAATAAATCTGTGGAAAAATTCTGAATATTTCAAAATTTAGCAACAGTTCATAATCTAAATAATAAAAATATCTGACAAGTTGGAATGGTAGGACAGTGTATTCGGTACTAATTATAAAAGGTAAAGGGGTCCTCGACCGATAGCATAAGATACTCTTCCAATTCATTATTAACTAATTATAAATTACTGCTGAATTTTAAAAAATTCAATTCTTTTACACAATTCTTTTTTTTCGGTTAACTTTTTCCGCGCCTGTGCGTGCATCAAATCATTCCAGAATGAAAAACACCCTTCATTATAAAGTATAGGATACTTTTCGATATTGTAATATTATAAAATAAACATTGGTAGTACACATGTTTATGTGTATTTTGTGAGGTCTTTGGGTGTGTGTGGTGTGTGTGTGTGTGTTAAAATATAGTCGTAATTCTGGTACCCCCCTTACATATATAGCGCGTACATTAATTCAAAATAAATAAATTAATGAATAAATTAAATATTTGTACGTAGGTGGCGTGAAATGAGTTAGTGATAAAAATATGGTCTGGTTGTTTTAAAAGTTTCTTTGAAGGATTTAATATTTTTCATAAAAGAAAGTAATCTCGTTCTTCCTAAAAAGAAAATAGCAGTTAAGCTTATTTGTATAATATGCCTGTGAGTCTTTCGCTAAAAATACACGCATCAAATATACTGTTACAATATACGCGTACAACAAGAGAAGAACTATTTCTCTATGTTTCCTTTGGTTATTTAGTTGCGAAAGAGAAAATGTAACGCTTCTTGTGTTCATTTTGTTTTTGTATTCACGATGTTTTCTTTGTCCAATCATGACGAACTCTATAATATTCCTTTTGTTTAAAATTTTATTATTTTCTCTTTCATCTTTGCTTTCATATTTCGAAAGTAAAATTATATTTTCTTATATAGATAGTTTGATAAGATGACTCTCTCTCTCTCTCTCTCTCTCTCTCTCTCTCTCTCTCTCTCTCTCTCTCTCTCAATGTAAGTTTTTTTATTTAATACTGTATTGAGTTTTAAAGTATTTTACAAGTCTACGTAAGCAGAGGAAACAAGGGGAAAATAAAGGTTAAATTTGCTGAATGATCGAAATAAAATTGTTGAAATGGTCGTGGAGTGCAAAAAAATTAAATTGAATGAGCAGAAAAGTTTTTTTTATATGGGTTCTTACGGCCGAAAACTCTCATTAAGTCTGAGGAAATGATGCTTTATAAACTTGAAAGATCTTATATTTAGTGATATAATTATAGACCTATTCAGTATAATAAATAACCCAGAATGATTATACGAGTCCATTTGTTGTATTTAATTTCAGGAAATTTGAATAAGGAATTGTTTGTATATATGAGAATAATAACGTAACCTCTTAATTCTAACTATAACCTATAACCTCACTTCTAATATACTATTTCAGAAATGAAGCCTTATATATACAGTATATATATATATATGTAAACAGTTTTTTGCGCACACCTACAGGTCGCTACAATTGGTGTAGAACAATGCGTTTTGCACCATTCGATGCGTCTTTTTATTGCGCAGTGCCCATGCTAAAAAAAATTCCCTAACATAAATCCCCCCCCCCCCCCTTTTAGGGGTACAGTTCTTCCCATTTCTTCATTTTTAATTATAATTTTGGCACAAAATGGGGGAGGGGTGGAGTAATGGGGGAGGGGGAGGGGGTGGGGTTAATGGGGAAACTCAGAAAATAGATGCGATATATATATATATGTAACCAAAAAAAAATTAAAGTAAATACTTTGCAAGGTGCCAGCCCCCTTCCCCCCTTGGGGGTAATGGGGGAAGGGTGGGGGTAAATGGGGGAGAGGGGTGGGGGAGGGTGTATTGGGGAGAGGGGTGGGGAGGGGGTATTGGGGGAGAGGGGTGGGGTAATGGGGGAGGGGGTGGGGTTAATGGGGAAACTCAGAAAAAAATTGGTGGGGTAAATGGGGGAGAGGGGTGGGGAGGGGTATTGGGGGAAGGGGTGGTGTAATGGGGGAGGGGGTGGGGTTAATGGGGAAACTCAGAAAAAAAATGATAACCATCATCGATTCCGGTCAGGAAGATCATGCTTATCACAACTAATGGAACACTGTAACAATATTATTGATGCACTCGAAACAATGAAAACTATGATTTGGCGGGCCGCAGGGGCCCCAATTACTGTCGGTTCAGTTATTTGGTCAATAAAACTATAGAAATGAACGCAGTCATGAAAATCTTAGGCTTCAAATCCGAGCTCATTGTATTAAGATTTGTGAAGCTTTAGATTTTCATGGCTGCGTTCTTTTCTGTAGTTTTATTGAATGAATAATTGGTTTGCCAGTAATTGGAAGGCCGCAGGCACCCCAATTACTGAGGCCCAAGGTGAGAGGAATAGGAATGATATCCAGATAAAGGGCTACTGATGTTTAAAATAAAATAAATCGGCGCGTAGCGCCGACCTTTTGCTAGTATTAACCTATTTAAAATAAAATAAGTGATTAATGTTTCCTATTAGTCAGGTGTATAAATGTAGTGACATATTTTATAGTACCCGTTTCCATTTAATTTCTCGAATGATTCCCTCGTACGGAATGTTTAGAAATGACACATTCCAACAGCTTAAATCAGTGAGGAATTGAGGTTATTTGCATAGGTTTTGAATAGGGGAGATTGATGCAACAACCTCCCTTTCTTAATTAAATGTAGTCGAGTTTACGACCAGATATGTTGTATGGACGCGAGGTGTTGGCAATGTATGTGAGAACGATCGTGAACTATTTCAAATTCTGTACCAACTTCTATGGGGTTGAGTGTACACGAAGGAAGATTAAGTGGGAAGGTTTGGCCCAATTGGAATGGGTATTATATCCTTCATCTACAGCAGTGGTTCTCAACCTTTTTCTAATCCAGCCTTTTTCATCCTTTTCCTTTTTCTAATCCTTTCTAATCACTATTTTTTCTAATCCAATTTTAATCCAGCTCCATTGCCCCAATCATTAGATATTATTTTTTATAACTTCTGGATTATCACAATATTATTTTTTATAATTTCTGGATCGCTTGTCATTACCCCACAAAATAATTGTCATTACTCCAGTTGGGTAATTTACCCCTAGGTTGATAACCGCTGCTCTACAATGATGTAATGTTCGTAGAAACGAATATATGGTTCTGTTTGTCTCACTGCAATGACATCTTTTACCTTCTATGTATACGGTGAACCAATACAGATGATTGTGAAACATCAGCCGGTTAACTTCGAAAATATTGCTATTACCGTTACTCGTTCGAAGGTAGGATCAAGTTGCATTTTTAATGTATACAATATGAATGTCATAACGTAAGTAGAATCATCATTTTCGATTATGAAGTACAGTATCGTTTTCCGTGTCTCATCTACCCGGTGAGCAGCCCAGCATGCTCTCAAACACGCTTCTCCCCCCCCTATTCTTCACAACACATACGAGTACGTGCATTTTACGTATTTTATGTGTTTACACTTTCATGCGCCTCGGTGGTGTAGTACAGTGGTTCTCAACCTGGGATACGCGAGGAAATCTTTTAATTTTATATACGATTGACAAACAGCGACAAGTCACACACCCGTAAAGAAAGTTAAAATCCTCTATGCCTCGCAAAAAATCCAGAATCCTTCTCCGACTTTGAAATTGCCGCCAAATCCTGCTATTTGCTACCATCTGTGAGCGAAATCAGTAAACATGCAAGAAGTCTGCTGACTGCAGACAAAACACGTCTCCCTCTCTACCCACACGTGTGACTAACATCAGGTGATTATCATATTATCTCTGTGTTCTCACAAATTTGCTTACTTAAACTATCGATGGCATAACGGTAAGTCGTAAGATATGCTCTGCGCTCTGGGGTTGGGGGTATGTAACCACTGCTAAAAAAGCTCAAAGGGTACAGAAGAAGAAAGCGGTTGAGAGCCCCTGGTGTAGTGGTTAACGTCACTGACTACGAATCCATCGGCCCCGGGGATCCAGACCCAGTGACGGTAGGTGGCGCGCAGCAAAACCCAGCTATTCATCCTTCCACATAATAATAAAAGAAATTGGTTGGTAGATAAATAGGTACCCTGGGTAGCCTAGTGATTAAGAAGCTGGGCTGCTGGTGGGGTGTAGTTCGGATTCCACGTTAAACTGTAGGTCTAAGGTGGAGTGACAAGCTTGACCTTCGTTAGAGTGAACAATTCGGGCGGAAGCGAGCAAAACCAAGGTTAACTAAGGTTAATACTACACAATCTTTTGAAATTAAAAAAAAATTTCCTCGTAAGCCTCAGAGACCTTAATTTCGGCTCTCTCTTATGTAGGGTGGGCATTTTTGCGGGCTCTCGCCCTTGACTCCTTCCTACATTCAAAAAATATCCATTTTACGGTGTGTGGCGCGTTTCGGACCATTGTTTCCCAAAGATATAAGGAAAGGATACCCTTATTAAAATTCAAAATACAAATAAATAAATATGAAGAGTATAATATATGTATGAATAGGGACAAAAGTGCGAAGGGGTCATAGTTTAATTCCCCATCTAAATTCTCGATAGCGAAGGGAAGCTTACAGCGAATGTAATAAGAGGAAGGCGGTAGAAACAGTGAACGGACGATCTTCGAGTCGCATTAAATGATAAACGAAAAACTTGTCTATGGTGTACAAATGAAAAAAGTTTCACTTCCCTACCGTCTCACATCTCTGTAAACTTTGATAATAAGGAGGAATTCTGGGAACACGAAAGGAGCTACACGCGCATGTTCTCAATGAGCTATATGGAATTTCTCCTGGGTCCTTTTCTAACTTTTCTGTATATAGTTTAAAACTATTTTTACCAAATGCTGGTTAGTATGAGAGAGAGAGAGAGAGAGAGGAGAGAGAGAGAGAGAGAGAGAGAGAGAGAGAGAGAGAGAGAGAGAGAGAGAGAGACTATGCATTCATTTACAATCTTGAAGAACATTTCTATTTCTACTTCTGAAAGAGATATATATATATATATATATATATATATATAATATATATATATATATATATATATATATATATATATATAGAGAGAGAGAGAGAGAGAGAGAGAGAGAGAGAGAGAGATATATATATATATATATATGCACATTAACAGCGAAAAATAACAAGCGATTTCAAATTCTTTTCTGTATTGAACAACAACCCCTCATCAGGGTGAGACCTTGGAATCGCTTTTTATTTATTTATTTTATAATAATAATAATCTTTATTGAGAAAGAACACATTACAATAGATATACATCACATCGATATTGGTTTACACAAGACTGGCATTAACGTTTAGTTTTGTATTTTTTGTGACAAGTACAGGGCTATTGAAATTGATTCACCTGATTTCAAATGAGAATATTTTTTAATGTTACAAATACAGAGTGATTTGTGATACATCAACCAAAAGAAAAACTGTCCAAATTTTGTCTCTCACCTCATAAATGCTCTATGTGACTTCCCCTAGTTACACGAGCAACGTCGACACGATAGTCGAATTCCTCCCATACTCGCTCCAGCATGTCCGTTGTCACTGACTCTACGGCAGTAACAATGCGAGTTCGGAGCTCATCCAAAGATGTGGGCAACGGTGGCACGTACACAGTATCCTTAACGTACCCCCAAAGGAAGAAGTCGCACGGTGTAAGATCCGGCGACCTAGGGGGCCGATTTACAGCTCGAAAACTGCAACACACAAAACGCCTTCTGCTGTGCGGACGCCATTTTCACACTGACTGTTTGTTGCTAGGCTAGGCTACGGCGTGACTTTAGAGCCCTCTCGAGGTGATCTTGTAAAACTTGGAGATTTTCTCTTTCATGTGGTGTATGCCCAGTTGATGCACGGTTGATAGGTACGGAAGTATTCTCAGTTGAAATCGGATGAATCATGATAAATAGCCCTGTAGTTTAATTACAGTATTCTGATGTGGATACGTCGTTGGGAAGCGTGACGGCTTTACGGGTAAAATTCTTTGAGATTCATTTCTATTTTTCCAAATTAAAATACGAAATATAAATAGAATTTGTAGAAAATAAAATAAAGTTGCATTTAGTTAATTCTGTCATTACGAATGAAAACTGAAATAATCTTCGAAATAATAGAAAAAGAAGTGATAAACAATACGGTATAATAATAGAAATAATAGAAATAATAATAATAGAAGTAATAAAAGAAATAATAGAAATAATAATAGAAATAATAGAAAAAAATGGTAAACAATACGGTAAACAGAACGTGTTGAAATGTTAATAATAATTAGCAACTTTGTACATACTGATACCGACAGTAAGTTTATATAGGTCATTTAGTTTTAGAATATTTAAGTTTCTGAACATTGGAGAGGTATGAGATTGCCTTTTATCATTGTTTGAGAGAGTTCGTAAGCATTTTTTATGGATTACTTCTAGCGGATATCGTATATAATTATTTGTACTACCCCATGATGTAATTCCATATTTTAAGTGTGGATGAATAAATGAGTAATGTAGTGCGAGGAAAGCATTTTGGGGAATTGTTTTTTTTTTAATTCGAATATTATGAGAGAAATGTATATATTTTCGATCTGATATGCTGTGTGAGGCTTTTAAAATTTAATTTTTCATCTAACTTGATGTCAGGAACTTTAACTTCACTTAATTTTGCAAGAGAAGTGTTTCCAATTATGGAGTGCGCGCGATTACAGTTTTTTTTTAGTTACAATCATATATGATTTTGTCAAGTTCAGTAAAAGCGTATTTGCATACATCCATTTATAGACATGCTCTAATTGCCTGTTCACTTCATTCATTAGGGAGTTGATATCGTGTGTGTAGAAGTGACTGTTGTATCGTCTACATCTGAATGATGCACACCCTCAGGTGTGCATCATTTATTAGTTTTACGCGTTTAATTATGAAATTCATCATTATATATATATATATATATATAATATATATACACACACAGCGGAGTAAATAGTAACAGTATAGTAACATCCTTTGCAGTCGATACAAAGATCAGCAGAAAAATCAGCGATGTACATGACGTAGAGGCCTTGCAGAGGGACACGAACAAAATATACAAATGGTCAGAAGACAACAACATGTCATTCAACGCCGAGAAATTTCAGCTCTTGAGATATGGTAGAAAAGAACTTAAACAGACTGCATATTATGCTCCAGATAGACAGGAAATTCAGAGAAGCACGAAAGCGATCGATCTCGGGATAATAATGACAGATGATGCGAAATTCGAAACACAAAATCAGATAGCGATAAATAAAGCAAAAAGAGTCGCCGGACAGGTACTAAGAACGTTTAAGAGAAGGGACAGGACAGTAATGATTCCCCTGCTAAAAACACTGATTATACCAAAACTTGAATACTGCTCAGTTTTGACGTCCCCATATAAAAAGGAAGAAACTAATAACTAGAAGAAACGCAAAGGCATTTCACAGACAAGATTGATGGCTGGAAAGAACTCAACTACTGGGAAAGACTACGTAAACTAAATCTGTACTCATGGAAAGAAGAAGAGAGAGGTACATCATAATCAACATATGGAAAATGATCGAAAAACTGGTACCAAACCTAAAACTAAACCCAATTACCATTCAAACAACACTGGAAAATAGGAAAGGCAGAATGTGTAGTGTTCCCAAATTAAAGGCCCGACAAGGGACCTCCTCAACCCTGAAGGAAAATAGCTTGGTTGTCAGGGGGGCAAGACTTTTCAACCAGCTTCCTAAGGACCACAGAAACGTAACGGGGGTCAAAGTTGAAGTCTTCAAGAAAAGACTGGATGCCTGGCTCAGGACAGTACCAGATGAGCCGGGCGTGCCTGGCTATGTACGGTGGAGAGCGCAAGAAAGCAACTCGCTCCTCCACCAGGCCAGACCTAGAGGCGGGGCCACCAGCTTGACCTCCGTGTGAAGAGAGACCAACGCACGAAACAACATAAGGTTCATAAGGTAAGGTATATATATGTATATGTATATATATATATATATATATAAATTTTTAAATTAATTTCTTAAAAACTAAAATTTCGCATATTTTTCTCATTTTCAAAATAACACGAAATTAAAAGGTTTTATGATTAAGGTGTGGTTTCAAAGGGGTCATTGTCTTCTTGTGACTCCCATTATGGACGAAACGACATGCGTATATGAACAATTATGATTGTATATGCGTACGTGTGTCTGTGTGTGTGTGTGTGTGTGTGTGTGTGTAACTGGGCATAAGTAAGGTCGCGTATCTGATAACTCACAGATGTGGTGGGGTAATATTTTTTGTGAAGTCATCCCTTTGATACCTCGGAACATTGCAAAATTTATATAAAAAAAATTCCAGAAACATTTGTGTTGTCGGAAAAAAGACAGGGTGGTCCTGAATAGATTAGATTTCGCTAGGTTAGGTTAGTTAAAGTTTGGTTAGGTTAAGTTAGTCTAGATTAGTGTGTACATCACTGTTTAATGACTTATCAGAAACCATCCTTCGAGCCCTCAGTTACACTAGAAAATCTTATCACACCCTTCTCAGTTCGATGTCACTAAGGTTAGGTTAGGTTACATTAAGTTTGGTTACTTAGTTTTTAGATATACAGTTTTAAAAAGTTGTACCTCGCTTTATGGAGATGCGCACGTGTATGTACTGTAATCTTACTGTCACTTATTCTCGGGAGTCAAAACCTCCGAGTAGTTAATTAAGTTTAAAGGATAGCTACCCTTTAGGTATATAGTGTTTATGTATACAGATGGAAGCAGTGATGTCCCTTTAGATGTAAATGTAGTAGGAGGCGTTGGTCTGGTCTGGTTACAGAGCGCTGGGTGTTGTCATTGTGAGAACGCTCGGGAGTCAAAACCTCCGAATAAGCCTACAAAGGAGGGTCTACAGATCTACAGAAGCTAAGGCTAACAAAGACCCTAAGATCCACTCTAAGGTTAGCCCGAGAGAAAGGAAAGAGTAGGGGGTTAAGAGATAAAGGGTTAAGTAAGTAGCAACACCTATCACTCGTGGGTTAACATTCATTCAGAAAAAGAGAAAAAAGACTGACCATCATCATCCGCCGGCACTGCCGACAAGTCAGAAAAATAGTCGGAGAGAATAGGAAAGATTGCAGAACGGTCCTCTACTTCATAGGGAGGTAGAGCCCACTCTGCCGGAAAGGGGTGAAAGATGAAAAGAAGTAAAATAAGAACGCTTACAAACCATGCAATACATTCTTAACTCAAGAACAACACATTCTTAACTCAAAGCAACACATTCTTCCAGCTGTTGCAGACCGATCCTCTACTCCAGGGGTTCCAAAATTGTGTTCCGCGAACACTTTTCACGGTATACAAGTGTTCCGCGGAACACCAATTTGGGAACCCCTGCTCTACTACATAGAGAGGTAGAGGATGCAGCCCACTAGGCTGGAAAGGCGTGAAAGATGAAAAGAAGTAAAATAAGAACGCATTACAAACTATGCAACAAATTCCTAACTCAAACACTATCATATCATGCAAACTACAGACATGCAATAAAGAGAGTTACAGACATGCAAATAAGGAGAGAAGAAGAAAAAAAGTATAAATAACAACAAAAAGTGGGTTCATTTACTCAACAAGCTACAACTAAGTTCGTGTTAGTCTTTTTTTTTTCTTTTTTTGCTGGCATATCACAAGCTGGCATTAGTTAGCGTCAACAGACTCATCCCCGATTACCACCCCCAGAGCTCCTGTTGCCAATTGTTTTTTTTTTATTTTAAACAACGTTAATATTTTTAAAATGCCTATCTAGACGGTTTTTAAACACATTAACGCTGCTAGAGTTCACGACGGGCGCGGGAAGATTATTCCATTTATCAATTACTTTAAACGTAAAGAAGTTTTTAGCGATATTAGTAATGAAACGTCTGCCGCAACTTAAATCCGTTATTATGAGTATTGCTATTATCGAAAGTGAACAGTTTGTCAAAATTTACGTTATCGATGTTATAAACGATTTTGAAAACTTCAATAAGCTCCCCCCCCTTAATCTCCTAGTTTCGAGTGAATGCAAGTCTAACTCTTTAATCCGATCTTCATAAGGCTTGTTGCGCAATGACGGAATTAGTTTCGTGGCAAGACGCTGAACCCTTTCTAACCTATCAATATCCTCACGCAAATATGGGCACCAAAACTGAACGGCATATTCTGAATGAGGCCTGACTAGGGACTTGTAAAGGGGCAATATAATATCCTTCGATTTAAATTCGAAATTACGCGCTATGAAGCCTAACATCCTATTAGCTTTTGCGCAAGACTCCAGGCACTGGTTCGTAACTTTTAAATCCTTAGATACGCGTACGCCTAAATCTACTTCCTCGTCAACGCTCGCTAACTCTCTATCATCCATCGTGTATTTGTAATTATTGTTACGAGAACCTATATGCAAAACTTTACATTTGTCTACGTTAAATTGCATCTGCCACTTATCCGTCCACTCCATAATCCTATTTACATCGTCTTGGAGCCTATTTATATCGTCCTCGTTAACAACCTTACCGCCTATTTTAGTATAGTCCGCGAATTTTGACACGTTACTAGTCAATCCTATATCTAGGTCGTTATGTAAATTACGAATAGCAATGGGCCTAACACTGAACCCTGTGGGACACCGCTATCTACATCCAACCACCCCGATTCACTACTATTAACAACGACCCTCTGTCTCCTAGCACGAAGCCATTCTTCTAACCAGTTAGCTACCTGACCGCGTATATCGTGCGCTTTAATCTTCACAATTAATCTTCTATGCGGAACTGTATCGAACGCCTTTTTAAAATCTAAATAAATAACGTCAGCCGCTCTATGCCTATTGTATTCGCGCACTATTTCGTTATAAAATTCTAACAAATTAGTTAAACAAGATCTATGGCGTCGAAACCCATGCTGACTACTATTAATCAACTCTCGAGTTTCTAAGTGATCGATGATACGATCCCTAACTACGGATTCAAAAGTTTACTGACAATTGACGTTAAGCTAATGGGCCTATAATTGCTAGCTACTGTGCGGTAGCCTTTTTTAAAAATGGGCGTGACGTTAGCTAATTTGAAGTCTTCAGGAATAATCCCCGTTTTGAGTGACTGATTAAAAATCTTCGTTAAGGGGCCTACAATAACGTCTTTCAAATCTTTCAAATGTCTAGGATAAAAGGCGTCAGGGCCTGGAGCCTTGCTAACTTTTAGCCTATCGATATAATGCGCAATCTCACCCTCGTAAACAGTTATTTCATCCAAAATAGTCTCACTACTAAATGGAACGATATCGTCCACGTCGGGGACATTATTTACGTCTTCTACAGTAAAAACTCGCAAAAACGTTATTGAAAATACCCGCCATCGCCTGAGCGTCAGAAGCCAAAGCGCCGTTAACATCTACTAGAGGGCCTATGTTATCTTTTATCGGCTTACGATTATTGACGTATTCAAAAAACTTTTTTGGATTATGTTTACTATCCGCAGCTATACGTATCTCTAAATTACGCTTAGCATTCCTAACTCATCTTTTAACCTGACGTCTAAGCTCGATATATCTATTAAAGTTAGCTGCCGTGCCATTGCGCTTATTAAGTCTTACGCTCTGTTACGCTCGTTTATGAACTCGCCTATTTCCCTAGTCCACACTTGGGTCTACCATGATTTCTAGCGCGCTTAGGCCTACGAGGAACAAACTCCCTTTCAATATTCATAAAACTTTCTTTAAACGCCTCCCAATGGAAATTTGTGTCATTACCCATAAATAAGTTATCCCAGTCCACTACTCTCATCCTATCCGCAAAACTATCAAAATTGGCCCTACGAAAATCAGGGACTTCTGTTACGTTACTATCCTTAGTGTTTTCTATCAATAACTTAAACCTAAGAATTTGATGATCACTACATCCTAAACTCTCGCCAACTTCTAAACCTTCGACTATATTTTCGCCGTTCGTCATCACCAAATCTAAAATATTGTCACCGCGCGTTGGTTCGGTAACCCTCTGTCGTAAAAAATTATCTTCCATGAACTCAATCAATCTCAAACCCTCCTCATTACCAGTAAAAGTCTCGTAATTAACATTAGGGCAGTTAAAGTCTCCGACAATTATACTATTCCGATTGTCAATAAAGTTACCAAGAAGTGAGTAAAATCTAGTATCGGTATCGAGGGGTTGAACGGAGGTCTATAAACAACAACAAAATTAAAACTAATACTACGCGCCCTAACTTCAATGCATATCGCATTAATTGCTGCCGGAAAATCTATCTTAACCTCGATAGCCCTAAGGGAATTACGAATGTACAACAAAACGCCGCCACCAATCCTATGTAACCTATCATTAATAAAGAGTTTAAAACCCGGTATATCAAATTCCCCAACAAGTCCCGAGTCACGGTATTTAACCACGTTTCAGTGATAGCAACTATATCTTAGTTGCCGGAATAAATTATCGCCTTAAATTCGTTTAATTTATTTCTAATACTACGCGCGTTACAATAAAAGACGTTTAAGGTATTTTTTACCACGGGCCGGCGTTTTAAACTATTTTTCACGTCTGGCCCGCGTTCCCCGGACCCACAACGTTTAAAGAAGGCTTCGACCTATACAGCTTTCGTACGTTTTCGTCAATTAACCTACCTAGCCTAGCATTACCTATTTCATTAAAATGCACCCCATCTTTTATAAAAAGGCTAGGATCACTGAATTCTGACCACAGCTTTACGAAGGGTACATTTTCCTCAGCACAAATCTCTTCTAATTTAATATTCAAAAATATCGTTTTAGACGTAATCCTAAGACCCAAACCGTGCCTAGGGGTAATACCTAGAACTAAAGACCTCTCTGACCTCGCCTTTAGGAACCTAATTAACCCCCTATATCTCTCCAAAAGGTCAGGCACTCTCGTATCGGGCCTATACGAGTCGTTTGTCCCTACCATCGTCACCAACATCGAGTGACGGGAGACAACGTCAATCCTATCCACTTCGTCTCTAACTCTGTCAACCCTGGCCCCTGGGAGACAGACCCCCCTCCTCTTAGTTGGATACCGTTCAACGAACTCTGTGTCCATATGGCGCACTAAAGAGTCCCCAATTAAAATAGTTTCCCCTTCATTCACGTCCCTTTCCAAATGGGCGAAAGGGTTCGAAACCTCGATAGGGGGAGGGGATTCCTATCACCTAATGTACGCAGCCTAGCTCCAACCTTAACTTCTCTAAATCCCTCCCCATCTACTAATCTCGGACCAACTTTAACCCCTTCCTCAACTCTATCCAACCTTCCCGATAAGCTACCTAAACTAGAAACTAGGTTACGCACCTCACCCTTCAAATTACTAACGTCTTCAACGTTAGTATTGGTTCGGCTTTCGTCAACCGTAGCCCTACCCCTGCCCTCATCAAGCGTTGCAAATCGTCCCTACCTCACGTACATTGCGTCTTCTGTCAACTATTTCCTCCCTTAAATCGCAAAAGAAACAAACTGATCTCTCGGTAATCGCCATAGGACCGCCGTTATAATCTTTAAAATCCGTATACCACCGGTTTACCCCACACCTAACACACGACGCTTTCTGCGACGGCATCGCGCAGTTAAAATTAGTTTATAACCGTCACAAGTTTAAGTTAAATTAAGCCGGCACGCTATGAAAACTTCTAAATCGCTAAAAAACACTAATATTCAATTACTTAACTATAACAATGTGAATATAAACACTCATAGGGTGAGTTGGTTGGGATGGAGTTGGGAATGGTGATGTTCCCGTTTCATCGTAAATGTAGAAGGAGCCACTGGTCGGGTCGAGTATCAGAGCATTACGAGTTCTCAAATGAGAGCTTTTTTTTACTTTTTTTATTTTATTAAATTATTTTGGGAAGTCACTCCTCTCCCCTCCCACCTTCTTTCTTTATTTTGTTCCTTCCTTTTTTTCCGTCATTGCAATGGAAGTTGTTTGCAGGGAGGAGTAGTCAGTCAAGACGAGCAAAAGTAGTAATGTTCCCTTTCCCAATGAATGTAGCAGGAGGCGTTGGTCTGGTCTTGTTTCAGAGCACTGTGAGTTCTCATACGATACTCTACTGGTAGAGTAAGGAAGCTTGATGGGAGTTTTTGGGAGTCAAAACCTCCGAATAGACATATTCAACTTTAAGGAAAGTACTTAGCTGGAGTAGAACTTTAGTTTTAAATATTGTGTAACAAAATTTCATAAAAAAAAGGAAAAAATAAATTACACATATGTACAGGGTATCCACACTGTCTTGTCACCCCAGTAAAATACTAACTGATTTTCGTTTTTCTTTCAGACCCATTTGAAATGTGTGATAGCAGCAACTATGCGATTGAACAACGGAAATTGGCTAGTACCTGAGTCCATGAGCCACCACGTAATGGCAAAACCATTGAAAATATTCGTGCAGACTTCCAGGACCGATTCAATTGTGCAGCTCCTTTTTGGAGGAGCTGCACCATTCAATCGTTCCTGAAAATCTTCACGAATATTTTCAATGGTTTTGCCATTACGTGGTCGCACATGAACCCAGGTAGTAGCCAGTATACGTTGTTCAATCGTATAATTGCTGCTATCACACATTTCAAATGGGTCTGAAAGAAAAACGAAAATCAGTTAGTATTTTACTGGGGTGACAAGACATTTTGAACACCCTGTACACTGTCAAGGAGGATCCTCTAGATCAGTGTTCCCTTATCTAAATGATTCTAGAGCGGAAGATAAAAATGTAAGTAATTAAATATTAAAAGTAAGTTTCTCAGCACGGTAACCTTGGCATTCATCGAAGAAATGACGCAGCGATGAAATAATTACTTAATGTATATGACAAATATTTTTATAAAAATGGATCGTGTAAATTAGATTAAGTAGTTTAGTGTTTCATTTTACCCTTCATTTTCCACTATCTTTTAATTCATAATTGGGTTAGGGATAAGTGTACGCATGGTGTGAATGAACTCTGAAGCTATTCTTTTCATAATACTTTTCCCACTTTCCCATAAATCTAAATCTTCTTTCACGACAATTTTCTGTCATCAGTGACTGGCTGAGGAGAGAGAGGCTTGTCTGTTCCGTAATTTTCCACTGCTATTATCCCTGTGTGAAAACTTTATATGTCAGAAGTGTAAGCATGGTATCAGTTTTCATTATTCTTTATTTTATTTTGCTTCTTTCATGGGCTAGCCTAGAGTGGATCATAGGGTCTTTATTAACCCATAACTCTGTAACATTCTGTAACCTTTAATATAAAGCTAAGCTCACTCAATTATTCATACAATGCTTATCATTCCACGTTTTTATAAAGGAAAATCTCATTTCGAATTGTGAACACGATGGAAAACCGAAGAACAAACCGCGATTAAACCTAAAATTAATAGTTAGTGATCTTCAAACGCGGGCTGGGCCCCAACTTAAGACGTTTGGGTGATATAACCGGCGAGTATTATTTACTCGTAAACGGTTGTTAATGAAATGAAAGTTATATATTTCTCTTTTAAGTTATACGTGGACTATATATATATATATATAATATATATATATATATATATAATATATTATATATATATATAAGTTAACATCTAAATAAAATACTATGCCATAAATGAGAGAATTTATACATTACATATGTCAATGCGTAAACAAGTTTAAATGTCATTAAAAATGCAAATCTTCATTTGATTTGATATTTTGACGTTTCCAAACTCATTTACATCCTATTAAAAACCTCACTTAGGAATGCATTAATCTAAATTCGTTTATCTCCCACTTCTATCAGTAGTTATTTTTACTTAATAAGAATTACATTTTTTTTTTTTTAAATTTCTAGCTGTGACGTAGAATTTCCAAAATTATCCACGACTCGCTTCATATGACGTTCGAATTTAGGAGAGTTGCGGATGTTCTCCATTCGTTGCAAGGCGCAACTAGGGCCGGAAAGGGAGTTGTGTATCCATCGTTAACCGTATTTCATCATTAAGCGTATTTCACTCATTTATAAAAGGAAGAATAAGACGTTACACGAGTTTACGGGCTAAAAAACAAACCAAGATCCATTCTAAGTTAACCCAAGAGAGAGAGAGAGAGAGAGAGAGAGAGAAATGTGTATGAAATTGAAATAGGGAATTTAAAATGATTACACTGGTCAACAACAATTTTGTCACAAGGGTTTTGATGGGTGTTCTAAGTGTACTTTTTCATGCTGAATCTAAATATGAAATCAGATTTTTTCTATCAGGCTAAGTTTACTTGTGACGCTATGTTCATTTTTTCCTCATTTAGCATGATCACCGGATAAAAAAATATAACATATTATATATAATTAAGTATATAACAATATTATAATATAAAACATTATAAAAATAATAAATATAATAATATATTATATTAATTAATATAACTATAATAAAATATATTAATATTAATATATATGTTGTATTAATTTTTCTGTAAAATTAGTACAATTTATTCCTTTGGGGAGAAAGTTCTGATAATGCTGGCAGGATAAATTTGGTCGGAGCAGCAGACTGTGCAGGTTGAAACATGTTTGTACCTGTTCAGACATGAGCCTAGTTTCTGTGTGTAGAGCAGCTCCAAGTCAGTCTGCTTGTAAATGTCACAGTGTTAACAGCTAGTGTCTGTTGCTTCTTGTTAATTTTACACCAGTGTTGTATTCATATAGATGTTTTGTAATGCCGCGGAACTGTCTGAATCATCCTAATTCCTTTTGTTATGTATGTGGTGATCTAACTTTAAAATCCCAGAAACGTAACTTTACACCATTAGTAAAAAAATGCTATGAACTTTATTTCGGATGTAAAGTAGGCGATCAGGACAAGAGTTGGGCCCCTCACATTTGTTGTGTGACATGTGTAAGACTACTTAAAGGATGGCTAAACGGTTCACGTCACATGCCATTTGCTATTCCAATGATTTGGAGGGAACCCAAAGATCACACAACAGACTGCTATTTCTGCCTGGTAAATACAAAGGGGATCACTTCAAAAACAAAGAGCCTTATGAAATACCCTAATCTACCGTCTGCAATGAGACCAGTTCCCCACAGTGCTCAACTTCCAGTACCAAATCCTCCTGAACATGTAAGTTTAAGTGATGAGGAATCATACGTAGCTGTAGCATATCACGAGGAAAAAGATGAAGACATTTCTGATCCAACATTCCAGGCTACCTGTTCCTCCAATGAACCACATTTACTGTCACAAGGAGATCTAAATGACCTAGTTCGTGATTTGAAATTATCTAAGAAGCAGGCTGAATTTTTTGGTTCAAGATTAAAGGGTTGGAATCTACTGCAACGTGACACTAAAGTTTGTTTTTTCCGCAGCCGCCATGATGAATTCAAAGAATGGTTCTCCCATGAAGATGGACTTGTGTTTTGTAAAGATGTTAATTCAGTCATGGGGGCTCTTGGTCATGAACATAACGTGGATGAGTGGCGATTGTTCATTGACTCCTCAAAAGTCAGCTTGAAAGCAGTCCTTCTTCACAACGGAAATAAATTTCCTTCTGTACCTATTGCACATGCTGCAAACATGAAAGAGTCATACGACAACATGAAGTTGCTTTTAGAAAAGTTTCAGTATCAGAAATATAAGTGGAATATCTGTGGAGATCTGAAGGTCATTGCACTTTTGCTAGGGTTGCAGCTAGGTTACACCAAGTACTGTTGTTTTTTATGTGAGTGGGACAGTAGGGACAAGCAAAACCACTACGTTAAGAAGGATTGGCCAAAACGCACCTCACTTGTTCCAGGCAAGAAAAATGTTGTGAATAGTTCACTTGTTGACCCTGAGAAAGTGTACCTTCCTCCTTTGCATATCAAGCTTGGACTTATGAAAAACTTTGTTAAAGCGATGGATAAAGCGCAAACAGGATTCACATACTTGAGAAATAAGTTTCCCCGGATCAGTGATGCCAAGATTAAAGAAGGCATTTTTGTAGGCCCTCAGATCAGAGAATTGTTAAGAGATGAGAGATTTGAAGGAGAGTTGAATGAAGTTGAGAAAGCTGCGTGGCAGAGTTTCAAAAGTGTCTGCATTTTTTGGGAAATCACAAGGCCGAAAACTATCCTGAAATAGTAGGAGATCTTCTTAAGTCTTACCAAGCAATGGGGTGCAATATGTCATTAAAGGTTCATTTCTTGGACTCTCACTTGGACTTTTTTCCGGAAAACCTGGGTGCGGTAAGCGACGAACATGGTGAGCGTTTTCATCAGGATATTTCTGCCATGGAAAACCGTTACCAAGGCAAATGGAGCCCCAGTATGCTGGCTGACTATCGCTGGACTCTTAAGAGAGACATGCCTGAGGCAAAGCACAGCAGAAAATCAAAACGAGCTACTTTTTAAACTACAGGTATGTCTTTTCGATCATATTTTAATAAGTATGTAACTATATGGGTTTTTAAAAATTAAATTGCATGTCACACAAAAACCAGACCTGATAGAGAAATTTTACAAACTTATTTGGATTCAGCACAGAAAATACTATAAGAATAAGGTATTTTCATTCTTGGGACACGAAAAAAATATTTTTTTGTTGTCCAGTGATTATTAATGAAAACAATTTTTTTATTATTATTATTATTATTATTATATATATATATATATATCATCGTCGTAACGGATCTACCAGTCAGAGATCTGATTTTAAAAATTAACAAATCAGAGGTTTGTTTTAAAAGCTGACTAATCGGAGAGAGAGGATTTCAATATGTAAGAACAAGGGTTAGGTTAGGTCGCGAGATATAACCAGGTTTTCACTGGCGGATGTCTGGTTAACATGTGTTCATATAGTGTATTCAGGATGTAGTTTAAAGTAATTAGTTAAAAATTGTGTGTGTGTGTGGGATGTAATTAGATCAAAAGTAGGCTTCCACTCGCCTTTCTTCAAAAATATCTTAAAGTTGGTTAAATAATAAAATTTTTAATGGAAACATCCCGTTTCGATCTCTCATGATAAGCGTCCTTACGTCAGTTCGCTACCATAAACAGAATTTAAAATCAGTATAAATAGAAGACAGAAAGCGAGTCATTATGTGTTATATATATATATATATATATATATATATATATATAATTTTTATAACATATTGACTTGCTTTCTGTCTTCTATTTGTACTGATTCTAAATTCTGTTTATATAGTAGTGAACCAACTTAATGACATTATATATATATATATATATATATATATATATATATATATATTATTTCACGAAAGTAACACGTGAATAATATTTAAGATGAAAAACCACGAAGAAAAAAGGAAACAGAATGGTGCTCAAGCGCTTTCGTTTAATGACATCCTGAGGATGTCATCAGACGAAAGCGCTTGAACACCATTCTGTGTTTCCTTTTTCCTTAGTGGTTATTTTCATCTCATATATATATATATATATATATATATATATGATAACTTATCCTTGTTCATCACACACACTCACATACAAACAGGTTCCCTCCCAAAAAGCTAAGTATATCTATTTGAAGTTTTGATCCCCGAGAATTCCAGCAATGAAAGAAGAAGAAGAAGAAGAAGAGACAAACCTTATCTTTGTATAAAGCTCGTAAGACTCGACGACGTCTAATAATAACCCTAATAACCCTTCAACAAAATTATTCGACATTTGAAATTTTCAGTGTGCAGTTATAAACATTCGACAACACAGTGATTGATTAATTAAGACGGTGAGTTATATGGTCATAACTTTGGCTGAAAGCCATCATACTCGTATATACGAGTAATATAGTAAAATCTTTCTCGTTCGTATACTGCCTTTTTGTACAGTTTCAATAAACCTTTAAACACGAGAAAAGCTGTTGTTCTATTATCAACATTCAACACATTCGACAGCGTAAATCTTTTATTTTAATTTGCATATTATTAAAACTGTCTCAAGAATTATAAATTTATAATTAAACATAAAAATGAAAGTACTTCATTAGAAAAATTCATTAGACCTTGTAGTAGTAGAAGCAGTGAAGGACTCGTAGACAAGTGCAATTATAGACAGTTGTTGCGACAGTGAGGATGCCATAAATAAAATGTACTCTTCCTTTTGCATAATGAAACAAAGAAAAAAACTTTCTAAACTAAGTTTACATGCTATCTTGCAAAGAAAAAAAGCTTCATGCAATGAATACATTTTTTTTTGTTTTAAATGCTTTTTCAATAAACATGAGAAACCATCTTAACTTACCAGCGTGTTACACTAATACTTATACCGGAAAAACATCATTATTATTATAATAATAATAATAATAATAATAATAATAATGATAATAATAATAACGGTATATGTATTTAATCTACTACTTATGAAAATAAAAACCCACTCTAATAGACAGAGTTAGAGTGGGTTTTTATTTCATATTTGACCTTCACGTAGAAAAAAGTGAAGTTTTTTGAATCTACTACTTATTCATACGGTCTCTTTTACTTGTGTAGAATATTAAAGAGATATCAGGAAGATCTTACCCTTCCGTACAAACCCGATAAAGTCGGATTCAGAGGGTACGTTGTGCGCGCCTATCATTGTCGTAACGATCTTCATCACGCTTCTAACGTCCTTCATCCGTTTATCATCGTTCCGAATATCGCGATAGTCTGGAGGGGAAAAAGCAATCGAATGTCAGCCGAGTTGGCAACACACATTTTCACACATTCTAGGCTATGATAATGATAATGACAGGCTTTATTAGCAGGATATAAATTCCATAAAATTATATATATATCAGCGAAGTTAAGCGACATTGGGTCTGGGTAGTAGTTGGATGGGAGACCGTCCTCCGTGCCCAGATTATGTAGCGACCCGTGGTTCGGATCCTACGTAAAGCTGTAGGTCCCCTCCGTCATATGACCTTAGATGTTGCGAAGGAGGTTAAACAACCCCAATTTAAAAAAAAAATATATATATATATATATGAAAATTATTTCACGAAGGTAACACGTGAAAAATATTTATGATGAATAAAACCACGAAGGAAAGGAAACAAAAATGGTGCTCAAGCGCTTTCGTCTAATGACATCCTCAGGAACACTGAAGTATATAAAAGGTTAAGCCTATATATAGGTTACAGAAAGAAAAAAAGAAAAAATAAACAACCTACATACACACAAACAAACATATATATATATATATATATATATATATATACAATATCTATATATACTACATACATACATACATACATACATACATATATATACAATAAACAGAGAAGTAAAATAATAAAAAATTATTAAAATTAAAACCTTAAAGGATTACCAATGAGGCGTACAGATTGTAAGGAAAAATATCGATTTTTAGCACAAGATCAAATGGATTATAAAAATACAAATTTATACTGGAACTCTGCCGGGTTTTAGCACAATGCTGCCTATGGTCAGGTTTCGATATACAGTATATAAAAAAAAAAAAAAAAAATGCAAATTACTAAAGCAGACAAGGCAACACCATAGTTATTATGGAGAAAGTGGACTACATCGGAAAGATGAACGAGCTTCTCCAGGACCCCGCCACATACACCAAACTTAGGAAGAACCCGCAGGATGACGTCATCAAATCATTTAATAGTGGCTTGAAACGCCTTCTCAAAGATCATAAGAACTTAATTCCGCTTTTCATGTCCACTTCACCTGCTCTGCCCTACCTTTACGGTCTTATTAAAACCCACAAACCTGGTAACCCTATGCGCCCTATTATTAGCTCGGTGGGCTCTATTACTTATAAACTCTCCAAATGGCTTGTCAAAGTCTTGTCCCCCATTCTCGGAACTATCTCTGATTCACATGTAAAAAATTCCATGGATCTTACGGAAAAATTGAATAATGTACGTACTGAAAACTAACGATAAATTGATTAGTTTTGATGTTGTTCATTGTTTACAAAAGTGCCGATTGACGATATGCTTGACTTTCTCTCCCAAGAATTACATAAGTATGACCTGCCACTACCTTTACACATTGTTTTGGAACTCATTAAGCTTTGCATCAAAGACTGTAAATTTACTTTCAATAACGAGTATTATCAACAAGTTTTTGGGATGGCTATGGGCAACCCCTTATCGCCCCTCCTCTCCAATATTTATATGGAGTTTTTCGAAATTACCTATATTCCGAGAATCCTGGGGGTTGGCATCCCTTGGTTGCGGTACGTCGACGATATTTTGTGTATCTGGCCCATGAATCGTGACCTGGATAGCTTCCTCCTTCAGTTAAATGATCAAGTCCCCTCCATTAAGTTTACTTTAGAAGTTGAGCAAGACAATTCAATCCCATTTTTGGATGTGCGTGTACATAGGGAAAGCCCAGGTTTTAAGTTTAGTATTTATCGGAAAACGACAAACAATTTGTCCTACGTACACTTTTACTCGGGACATGATACCCCCATTAAGAAGGCCATATTTTCATCAATGTTTCTCCGCGCCCTTAGGATCGCCAGTCCGGAATACATCGATGCCGAATTGGAAAAAATCAACGGTATTGGAAGTGATTTGTGTTATCCATCTGTGTTTATGGAATCTTGTCTCAACAAGGCAAAACGAACTTTCTATCGTGTCAATATTAACACTCGTACTTTGTCAAAAAATATTTTAGTACTTCCATTTTTCCCGGGCTTTTTAGGCATTGCTAATGTACTTAAACTTTTGGATATTAATGTAGTATTTTCATATAACAATATTGTGAAAAATATCATAGTAAAAAATAGCCCTACCAATAATTCAGGCATTATCTATAAAATTGGTTGTAAACAATGTGATTCCTTTTACATAGGTCAGACGGGAAAGGATTTGCACACACGTATAAAACAGCATCAATATTCCGTTAGAACAGGACAGTTGTCCAGTGCCCTTTTTGTCCATTTGTCAGAGTTAGCCCACTGTATTGATTGGAATAATGCTTCAGTTTTATTCCATTCAAGCAACATTGTTAATAGAAATATTCTTGAGTCTGCCATTATCCAACTTTCAAATAACTTCAACATAAGCAAAGGTCTTTTTCAACTCGATCCTGTTATGTTGAATTCCTTTAAAGCAGACTTAGATAAGAAGTGTAAAACATTAAATCTTTGGTAAACTTGTCTTCTACTTTATTAACTTTTAATTTGCATTTTATTTTTTATATACTGTATATCGAAACCTGACCATAGGCAGCAATATGTTAAAACCCGGACAGAGTTCTAGTATAAATTTGTATTTTTATAATCCATTTGATCTTGTGCTAAAAATCGATTAACTTTTAATTTGCATTTTATTTTTTATTTTTTATATATATCGAAACCTGACCATAGGCAGCATTGTGCTAAAACCCGGCAGAGTTCCAGTATAAATTTGTATTTTATAATCCATTTGATCTTGTGCTAAAAATCGATATTTTTCCTTACAATCTGTACGCCTCATTGGTAATCCTTTAAGGTTTTAATTTTTAATAATTTTTTATTATTTTTACTTCTCTGTTTATTGTATATATATGTATGTATGTATGTATGTATGTATTTGTATATATAGATATGTGTATATATATATATATATATATATATATGTGTGTTTGTGTGTATGTAGGTTGTTTATTTTTTCTTTTTTCTTTCTGTAACCTATATATAGGCTTAACCTTTTTATATACTTCAGTGTTCCTGAGGATGTCATTAGACGAAAGCGCTTGAGCACCATTTTGTGTTTCCTTTCCTTCGTGGTTTTATTCATCATATATATATAATATATATAAAAAATTATTTCACGAAAGTAACACGTGAATAATATTTATGATGAAAACAACCACGAAGGAAACAGAAAACACGGAATGATGCTCAAGCAAGCAAGAATGTCATTAGAATGATTAGACGAAAGCGCTTGAGCATCATTCCGTGTTTTCTTTTTCCTTCGTGGTTATTTTCATCATATATATATATATATATATATATATATATATATATATATATATATATATATAATACACACAGACCGCGCATGAAACAAGGAACTCTTCTGGGAAAATTAAATCCACTATAGTCCGAATAAGTAATGGTAAATAACAAACACTATAGTTTTTCTTTTTCATGATGTTAGCCCAACGTGGGCAATGGGTCACTCGCAAATAGGCCCCAAAAATATAGCTTTCCTCACCAGCTATCTGCAAAGCAGATAGGATCCAGCTTTGGGACAGGATTCAAAGCTGGATCCTATCTGCTTTGCAGATAGCTGATAAGGGAAGCTATATTTTTGGGCCTCTTTGTGAGTGACCCGTTGCCCACGTTGGGCTAACATCATGAAAAAGAAAAACTATAGTGTTTGTTATTTACCATTACTTATTCGGACTATAGTGGATTTAATTTTCGCAGAAGAGTTCCTTGTTCCATGCGCGGTCTGTGTGTATCATAAAAAACGTCAGGGGACCATTCTGAGTTCAATCCCATATATATATATACACACAGTGGTGTAGTGCTGTGGGAACGCGTGGGAACGGCGTTCCCTTACTTTTTTTGGTAGACGGAACGGCGTTCCCTCACTATTTCAAATAAATCCGAACTTACAAATCTCTAACGTCATGAAATTTTAATTCCCACCCCTAGAAGAAATATGTGAAAGAATCATTAACTATTTCATTTCTTTTAGCTTCGACTGAGGCAATGCTAGCCTATAAAGATCTGGTGAAACAGTCACCACGGCGTACCAGTTGTTAACTTTTTTTTAGTTAATCATTCCAGTTGTTAGCTATTTTTATTGATCGTACTGGATGTCATATATCTAATGACACTGGAAATACTGCATCTTCAACCTTGGAATATATCCTAATATCCAGTGCATATGACCTCAAAATATCCCTGAAATTGGTCAGATTTCAAAAGATTTCCCGGGGGGCTTACAGTGCCCCCGGACCCCCAGCTGTATGGGCTCGCCGCGCTCGCCATTGTCCCCCCCCAGCATCTGAGTAACACTTTCAAAATGCGTTCCCTCACTTCTTTATTTAGCACTACACCACTGTATATATATATATATATTATATATATATATATATATATATATATATATATATATATATGATGCAAACCCACAAGGAAAAAAACAAATTATTCCAAGATCTTTCGTGTATTCAGCAGTACACCTCGTCAGGGAGGTGCTGAATACATGAAAGGCCTTCGAATCATTTTTTTCTTTATCCTTGTGGTTTGCTTCGTTTATTCATTTCACGTGTTTAAGTGTGAAATTCATCCCTGAGTTTTTTATGATACACACAGACAGTGCATGGAACAAGGAACTCTTCTGGGATAATTAAATCCACTATAGTCCGAATAAGTAATGGTAAATGACAAATACCATAGTTTTCTTTTTCATGATGCTAGCCCGACGTGGGCAACGGGTCACTCGCAAAGAGGTCCCATAAATATAGCTTCCCTCACCAGCTATCTGCAAAGCAGACAGGATCCAGCTTTGGGACATGGATCTAGGGTTTAAAGCACCTAGCCCTGCTACATTTAGAACCTCAATATAAGCAAAAGACTCGCTGCCTTCACGTCAGATGGTATTTGTCATTTACCATTACTTATTCGGACTATAGTGGATTTAATTATCCCAGAAGAGTTCCTTGTTCCATGCACTGTCTGTGTGTATCATATATATATATATATATATATTATATATATATATATGCCCTAGACCAGCGTTCCTCAACCTTTTTTGCCCTGCGGACCCCTTATCAAAATCTTGATATTTTTGGACCCCCTCCCCCAAAATTATCTTTTTCATAAATAAAAACAATTTAAACAGAGTAGATAGGAGTTAGGTACCTGTAATTTAATTAAGAATCTATTGTAAGGTTATTGCAATGATGTTTTTATGAGCAATAAAATTACAATATTATTCTAACAAAACAAACAAAATGATTAAGCAACCTAAATTCTAAAACGTATCTCACGAACCTATTTAAATAATTTCGATAGAACGACCAAGAAACACGTGGAAAAGGCGATAAAATACTCACGAAAACAAGAAAAAAATCGTTTCAAAACGTTTGTTTTTAAAGCTTCAAAAGTAACTGAAAATGTTATCGGTTAGAGGTCAAAATTAGCAGCCACAAAAAAAGGGGAAAAAAAATTGTTTTACTGAATATAATCTAGTCAACTTACGGACCCCTTAAACGCAACTCACGGACCCCCTGTTGAGAACCGCTGCCCTAGACACTCATATTTATAACTTAAGTCGAAGTAAGATGAAAATTTCAATCTTTCTTTTACATAGAGCATCATTCCGCCCATACTCCCATTTCAGGGTACGAGCAGCTCGCAACAGCATTGCGAAGTAAACAAGGGATCACTGTAGCGACGAGGTCTCGTACGTAGTTTATTAGTATTGAAAGCAACGATGCTCCGTGTTGTCTCAGTTCAAAGAATCTCCAAATCCATATTTGTTTTCGCGCAACTTTCGTTAATTTGTATTGCAGACATCTCCAGTTATTATCATCAATTTTATATATATATATATATATTTTAGTGGTTAGCGTCGCTGACTACGAATCCATCGGTCCCGGGATCCAGACCCAGTGACAGCAGGCGGCGCGCAGCAAAACCCAGCTGTTCATCCTTCCCCACAATAAAAAAAAAATTGGCTGGTAGAAAAATGGGTACCCTGGGTAGCCTAGTGGTTAAGACGCTGGGCTGTTGATCGGGAGATCATGAGATCGAATCCGGGCAAGCAAGGACTTTGTGATTTCTGACCGCTCGTGGTGAGTCGTGGTTCGGATTCCACGTTAAGCCGTAGGTCTACGGTGGCGTGACATACTTGACCTTCGTCAGAATGAACAATTCTGGCGAAAGTAAAACCAAGGTTATACATGTTGAAAAGTGTGCATATACTAATATAAATATATTTTAAAACAATAATAATAAAAAAAAAACGTTTGCTTGTTTGCTTCTTTACAGATATAACGTAAGTTACTAAAAATTTTTAAATTCTTCTTCATCTGTATTGTTGCTCAGTGTCAAAAATTTTGGCATGCGTTTAGATCGCTAAAATCCTAAGCATTAAATTTCACGCAACTGTTTTTCAAAAGTCACGTGAAGTTTAAATTCCAAGCGCTACTATATATAGAAAAGCGAGACACTGATAGATCCAACTTTTAATTTGTATAAAAAATGTCCATCTATAAAAACTGTCAGTGTGGACTTTTATACAGTCGGGTTTTTTTTATTTTTTTGTTTTTTCTCGTTTTCACCATTCCATATTCGTCCCCTCAAATACCACGCCCCTTTTATTTAACTCAACCAATGAGGAGCCTCGTGATCATATGACATCATTAGTAACGCATTCGTTATTTTTATCAACCAGACCGCGATAAATTTGAAAGCTTTGCTTTGATCAAATTTCACAAATGTTGTTTAAATCAAAGAGCATTCTGTGCCGGTTACCTGCAAATTACTAAAAAATTTAATTATACAAAATAATGGAAATTATTAATATACCACGTGTGTATATATATATACAAACGGACTGCGTGTAAAGAATATATCAATGTAATTTTTTGTTTATTTCTCCCTCAATTAAAAATGAAATTGATTTTTACAAAATTTTTTGTTTTAAAGTGAATTATTTTATTTTTGAGTTACTCCTAAATTCATCACTATATTATTTTGTAATCGAATTATATAAAGATAAAGTTGGGAAATGGATGAGTGTCAAAAAGAGTGCCATCACGAATTTGCAATTACCAATAATACACGAACGAAATTGTAAAATAAAATAGATGAAATTGCTATCGCTCTTAATTAATTAAGGAAATTAAATTAAATTAGAAAAAAAAATATATATATATATATATATATATATATATATATTTTTATTTTTTTTTTGATTACGTTATGTTGTGATATGAAAATACAAGCGTAGAAACTGAGGATTTTTTATTGTTGTTGTTGTCGTCTACTGACGGTGGTTATAAGTTACAGAGTGCTGAAACGTAAGATGAAGCTAATTTCTACCTTATTCCTGACAATTGGAAGATTTTAAAAATTCATTCTGTTCAGCTAAGCTTCATATGATGTGGCTATCAATTGAGGTGAACTCCGTATCTGCGCGTCAGAGTTAAAAAGCGCCAAGTCGACATTTTTTCAAAAAATAAAATTCAACCCCAAATGTATCAGGAGGTCCTCCGCAGCTTCCCAGAGGTCAATCTGTGACTTGGCACTGGCAGGAATGGTGTTATTCTCGGTATAAAAAATCGTTTACGGTGGAAATCAAGTATATTTCGGTGATAAAAAGCTCCAAGACTTGACGCTTTTTTTTTTAAACTCTGACGCGCAGGTATAATGTATGGAGTCGAAGGCTTGAAAATTGAAGTTACACTTGACCGTCAGGAGAATTCGCGCACCATGAAATCTGTTCCATTTAGTAAAGGCACACATCATTTATCTTATTTATTTATTTAATTATTTTAACCCTTTGGCACCAAGAACCACTTTACTGATTGCGATTTTACTCAGTTTTATGCAGAAACCTTATTTCAAAGGTTATTTCAAAGGTTAATTGACTACGAATTAAAGACACTTAATTTCCATCATAATTAGCATCACCCGAAGTGAATGTAATTTAAGACCACTTTCTATCTCAACTTGATCCAAAAGCATTTGAAATTTGATGTCTCTCCACTAACATGAAACTTTCCTCACTTTTGAAAGGGTCCATCACGCTTCCATATGGAGACTGATGGAGGGACGAAAAGAATCTTCCTATCTCCACGCAATTTGTTCATAGGTTATATTGTATTTTCATTTAACTTCCAATCAAATTTCTTATTATGAAGCATAATTAAAATGACGGAAGGAATAAAGTAATATATATATATATATATATATATATATATATATATATGTTAAACACAGACCGTGCATGGAACAAGGAACTCTTCTGGGAAAATTAAATCCACTATAGTCCGAATAAGTAATGGTAAATGACAAATACCATAGTTTTTTTCCTTTTTCATGATTTTAGCCGACGTGGGCAACGGGTCTCTCGCAAAGAGATCCCATAAATATAGCTTCCCTCACCAGCTATCTGCAAAGCAGACAGGATCCAGCTTTGGGACGTGGATCTAGGGTTTAAAGCAAGCCTAGATCCCTACACTCAGAACCTCTATATAAGTAAAAGACTCGTTGCATTCACGTCGTGTTGAATAAATCAAAGAAAAAGGGGGTAACTATTGTATTTTTAGCCAAAAAAAACAAAACTTAAACCTCAACCGGGACATTGAGCGTCCACTTTTCAAGGCACGAAACACGTCCGTTTAGTATACACAAACTCAGAATGGTTCCCAGAAGAGTTCCTTGTTCCATGCACGGTCTGTGTTTAACATATAATGTTCTCGGGGAACCATTCTGAGTTTGTGTATACTAAACGGACGTGTTTCGTGCCTTGAAAAGTGGACGCTCAATGTCCCGGTTGAGGTTTAAGTTTTGGTTTTTTTGGCTAAAAATACAATAGTTACCCCTTTTTCTTTGATTTATTCAACAAGACGTGAATGCAACGAGTCTTTTACTTATATAGAGGTTCTGAGTGTAGGGATCTAGGCTTGCTTTAAACCCTAGATCCACGTCCCAAAGCTGGATCCTGTCTGCTTTGCAGATAGCTGGTGAGGGAAGCTATATTTATGGGATCTCTTTGCGAGAGACCCGTTGCCCACGTCGGGCTAAAATCATGAAAAAGGAAAAAAACTATGGTATTTGTCATTTACCATTACTTATTCGGACTATAGTGGATTTAATTTTCCCAGAAGAGTTCCTTGTTCCATGCACGGTCTGTGTTTAACATATAATGTTCTCAGGGAACCATTCTGAGTTTGTGTATATATATAAGCACACCGGACAAAAAATTAGTCACCCCTAATAGCACCGATAGTAGGAAGTTCAAGGTCACACAGAGGGCGCTGATGTAGCATTAGTAAGTGACAAGTAGCGGTGACGTAGCACACAGGATCAGATCTGTTTTGTGAGGTGGTGAAGAACAAAGTGTGTGTTGGATATAGTCTGCAAAATGGGTCGTGAGACAGACGTTACTCAGTGGCAAAAAGGAGCCATCGTGTTTGGCAGAGCCCACGGACACAAAATGTCTGAAGTAGCCCAATTTGTTGGTGTGTCAACGCGTACTGTCCAGCGAGTTTACAAAGAGTGGTGTAGTTCGCAATCAACTGAAAATCGACGGCGTAACTGTGGCCGGAAAACAATTCTCGACAATAGGGACCGCCGCCATGTTTCTCGTCTAGTAACTGCAAATCGTTTTCAAACCAGAGAACAATTGCTCCAAGAAACCAATGAGGTTCTCCAGCGACCAATTTCCGAACGGACATTGCGACGAGAACTGCATGCGATGGACATCTGGAGCAGGGTACCACGGAAGAGGCCGCTGTTAACAGCAAGTCACAAATTGGCACGTTATAAATGGGCTCAGAGGCACAAAAACTGGACTGCGGCAGATTGGAAACGTGTAATTTGGTCCGATGAGTCCCGTTTTTGTTTGTTCTCCAATGATAGGAGGCGACGAGTACATCGCAGGTCCAATGAAGCCTTTAATCCTGAATGCGTCGAAGGTGTTGTTCAGGCTGGAGGTGGTTCCGTGATGTTCTGGGGATGTTTTTCGTACCAATAAATGGGCCCTCTCGTTCCGGTGACGATGAATTTGAACCAGCAGGCGTACCTCCGCATACTAAACTCGGCGGATTCGTGCGGTTATCAAGGCCAGAGGCGCCGTCACACGTTATTAGGTACATTCTGAGAGGGGTGACTAATTTTTTGTCCGGTGTGCTTATATATATATATATATATATATATATATATATATATATTATATATTTGCCACTGGCAAAGGTCTGTATTAAATTACACGTCAAAAAAGGCGTTACTGTGTCACCATTTTTAAGTATAATAAAATCAGACGTGAAAATTTGCGTTCTTCGGCCTTTATAACTCTCTCTCTCTCTCTCTCTCTCTCTCTCTCTCTCTCTCTCTCTCTCTCACCGTTGACGAATCGTTGGGCGGGAGTGATCACGGTCTGATTAGGGTCTGTGTCTGCGTCCCTCGAGTGAAGCGTAATAACTCGCGAGGCAGAAAGCTCGATCTATGACGGGCGGACTTTGTTGGCCTCCGGGATAGCGTAGGTGAGATGGGGGTAGAGGTCTGCGGCGATGTTGAGGGAGTATGGAGTGTATTCCAGGACCAGTTTATGGTGCTGCCGTCTGCTGGTATACCCTCAAAACCAGTCATCCCTGCTTCAACGCAGCCTAAGTGGTTCAGTCGGGACATCGCTTCGGCTATCCGAAATATGAAAGCTGCGTATAGGAGGGCGAAGGCCAATCGTTCCCATGAGAACACTGAGGCGTATGTCTGCCTGTGCAGGGAAGTCAAGGCGAAGGTTAGGCTAGCCAAACGTAACGAAGAACTCCGGGTGGCAAGCCTCTGCAAGGCGAGCCCTAAGGAATTCTTCAGTTATGTTAATAGTAGAAAGCCCATTAGAAGCATAATAGGCCCGTTAAAGGACCCCAGTGGCGCGCTGCGGACCCCAACGCGGACATCGCTAATGTGCTGAATGAGTACTTTGCGGGAGTGTTCACCAGGGAGGACACCCGCGTCATCCCCCGAGCCAGGCGTCAGGCACGACGGTGCTCACCTGGATAGTGTTCGGTGTACCGCAGCGACAGACGTTGCCGATAGAATAGACAAACTGAACGCGTTTAAGGTTCTTGGTCCGGACCAGTTCCTCCCCAGAGTCTTGCGGTAAGTGCGCGACCAGGTGGCTACCCACTTGGCTACAGTCTTCAACAAATCGTTGGAGGCGGACCAGATGCCTGGTGACTGGGGGAAAGCCAACGTGACCCTATCTTTAAAAAAGGGATCACGAAAGTCCAGGGAACTATCGTCCCATTAGTCTCACTTCGGTCGTAGGTAAATTATAATTATTAGAGGGGATAATAGCGGATAGGATCGTTGACCATTTGGATTCCTACAAACTGCTTGGGGACTCCCAACATGGGTTTAGGTTGCATAGGTCGTGTCTCACCAACTTGCTTGAGTTTTTTCACGTCATATGGAGTGAGTACGATAAGAGTAGAGCGATTAATATACTTTATGTCGACTTTCAGAAAGCCTTTGATAAGGTACCTCACTGCCGAGTAATGGTCAAAGTCTGCGGGCGCCCAGATTTGGTTGTATCCATTTCACATTCATCCAAAGTTTTATTCCAATTTCTTTTGACGAAGTCCTCACTTCTTCGCAACCTTTTGGCAACCCATGAATGTGGTATAAAGGTGGCTCCAGCATCACGAGCTTCCCGAAATGTTATTGCTCGTATGCGATCTATCACACATTGCCTCTCCGAATCACCAATTAATTGAGAAGCCATTATATTATCACTTTATCAGCTAGAGTAATTTTAATACCTGCAATAAATAAAGAATTTTATATATTTTTATAATCACTAAAAACTATTTCGATATAAGTAAACATGTAAGCTGCAAATGGGGGGGGGGGGGGAGACTAAGGTTTTTTGGAACCCCTTATATATATATATTTATATATATATATATATTACTCTGTGAACTCGGTGAACTTTTAGGTTGCTTCTTCGATTGCTCCGCCTCCTAATGCGTTCGTTCGGTTTTAGTAAATAATATTACGCCGTAACTCAGTTATTGCCATCCTAGCGTCGGAGTCGGGTGTGCAGATATTTCAGTTTCGTCTTGCCTTATACAGTAGGTCTAGAAGCCAAGCCTCCAAGGTATTAATTTCTCAAATAAGTTGTGGAAAAGTTAACTTGTAGATGACAATGTTAGCTTGCTAGCGAGGGAATCATATTTTAATTTTATATAATTTCATTTTAATTCATTATTTAATTTTATATAATTTCATTTTAATTCATTATTTAATTTTATATAATTTCATTTTAATTCATTATTTAATTAAATCTATATCATTAATTTATATTAATCGTTATATTTCATGTTATAAGGTGTCTATTTTTCTAATAAGTTTTAACATTTTTCCCTTCACAGACTTGAAATCACGTCGACTGCAACTGTTAAGCGTACGACGCGGAAGTCAACCAAGGTGTTTCTGGTAGGCCACCCATGTGAGTCTCTGACCAGCTCAAAGCTGTCGTCGAAAGGAGAGGTCCTGCGCCGCTTCTTCCACGTGCACATCATCGGCAAACAGACAATACAGAAGGCGGCTGATATCGTCATCAACGAAGTCCGCGAGTTTTGGGAAATCGCCCGGATCTCGACCTCCGTTCATCATTGTTGCGCCCAGAAGCTCATCAAGTTGCACGAGGAGTGGAAGAACCTGATGCGCAAGAAAACGCGGGCGACCACGCCGTTCCTCGTGAACAAGCGGAACGCCTGGACGCGCGGTCTCAACAATCTATTCGACATCGCCCACGGGAACCCGCTGAAGATGCTCGTCATTCAGGAGGACAAGGCATTTCTCCTGGCCCAGCGCGAGTACGGTCGGCGTGGGGCGATGCTCGGCGTCGACCGCCTTCTCGCCGAGCGTGAGGCGCGACAGGCACATCGCATCGCAGAGGATAGCGCGCGCCAAGAGAAGGAGGCAGAATGGAAGCGCGCTGAGGTAGAAGTGACCAAACTCAAACTGGACTCCAGCTCCAGCGAGGGCAGCCCACGGTGCCCTCGACAAAGCAACGACGCCCACGCCCAGCCGTCGACATCCAGCGCCGCCAGCCCGCCGCCACCGAAACGCCGCTGGCGACAGCAGGTCGTCACACCGAAGGTGGCCGCCGCGCTCGACCCGCGCGCACATCACAGACAACAAGGCGGTCCATGTCGTGGCGGCGATTGCCGAGAGTCTTGGGCACAATGTTGCGGAACTCACTGTCAACCGGTCGTCGTTTTACCATTCGCGCATCAAGCACCGCAAGGAAGCCGCGGCCGTCATCAAGCGGACATTTGCGTCCGACACCACGCTCATCGTACACTGGGACGGGAAGCTGGTGGCCGACGTGACGGGACGCGCGGACAACGTCGAACGGCTGCCCGTCCTTGTTTCCGACGAAGGAGTCGCCAAGCTCCTCGCTGTCCCAAAGCTCGTCACCGGCACTGGTCAAGCAATGGCGGACGCTGTCGTCGAGACGCTGGAGGACTGGGGCATCGCAAACCGCGTCGCCGGCTTGAGCTTCGATACGACGGCGTCCAACACCGGCACGCGCGCGGGCGTCTGCGTGCTCATCGAAGAGAAGCTGGGCAAGGATCTGCTCATCCTCGCCTGCCGCCATCACATGCTCGAACTCGTCGCCGCCAAGGCGTTCGGCGAGTGTTTCCGCGCTTCCTCCAGTCCCAACGTCCAGCTCTTCAAGCTATTCAAGGTACGATGGGATTCCATCAACACCGAGCGCCACCTGGTCATCGACGACGAGGAGGCCACGGCGGCCCTCATGGACGCGCGCGACGACCTCATCGCCCGTTACCATTTCCACCTCTTCCAACAGCAGCCGCGCGATGACTACCGCGAGCTCTTGGAGCTATCCATTATCGTCCTCGGCGGCGTGCCCACGCGCGGCATCCGGTTCATGCGCCCAGGCGCCCTCCACCGCGCGCGCTGGATGGCGAAGGCCATTTATTACCTCAAGATGCTCCTGTTCCGCGAACAGTTGGTTCTCACCGCGCGGGAGTAGATCGGTCTCAGGCGATTCATCAACTTCGCCCTTGCCCTCTACGTCCCGGCCTGGTTCGCTTCACCGAACCCCGCCGCCGCCACCCCGGCGAACGACCTTGCCCTCCTCCAGGACCTCGTCGGCTACGAGGACAAGGCGCTCGCCGGTTCTGGCCGACGGCTTCGCGCGCCGGCACCTGTGGTATCTGAGCGAGCCACTCGTGTCGCTCGCCTTCTTCGACGACAACACATCTGCGGAGACAAAGAGGATGGTGGTGAAGGCGCTTGAGGAGCAGGAGGGCTCGGACAGCCCCCCGAAGCGCGTCATCGTCGAGCCGAAGCCGGCTGTGGTGAACGGCAAGACCCTCGCGAATTTCGTCATGCAGTCATCGAAGCTCTTGTTCCACGTGCAAGGCATCGACGGCGCCTTCCTGTCCTCCGACCCAGCAGAGTGGCCCAGTGACCCAAGGTATGCCGCCGCCGCGCGAAGGGTGGCGAGTCTCAGCGTCACTAACGACTTCGCCGATCGCGGCGTCGCTATGATGCAGGACTACAACCTGGCACTGACAAAAGACGAGGACCAGCGTCAGTTCCTCCTCCAGGTCTTCGAGGCGCACCGCCAACGCTACCCTGACGCCCGCAAGTTCACCGTGACTTCTGCAAACTAGGCAACAATGAGTGGGAGATGGGCGCCCATGAGACCCCTCCCCCCCATTGAGGGGCTAATACTCGAATAGAGGGGGACCTAATATACAGTTCAACTACAAAGTACTGACATGCCGAAGATATCAGTTCCATCCAACGGCATTCCGCAACGACAATTTTCAAAAAACGTACAACACTATCCTATGATTCACCCGGGGGAGAATACAAAAGTACCCGGGGGAAGTAGTAAAAAGTATGCGATCGCTCTCAAACTTTACAGGATTAGTTTTTATAGCTATTCGCACAATGTCCGAGGATGCATTCATAAAAATCGTAAAATTTTAAATTTAAGCCCAAATAAGAACAACCCTAATATATATATATATAATATATATATATATATATATATAATATCTTTCAACCTTTCAAATATTCCGTGCGATGATTCCTTATTTCATGAAGGTCAAGCTTGTAGCTTGTCGCCCTTCATCTCGAGTTGGCCTGGTGAAGTAGAGAGTTGGTTTATTGTACTCTCCACCTCACATAGCCAGGTACGCCCGGCTCATTGTTCTGAGCCAGACGTCTAATCTTTTTTTGAAGATGTCCACCGCAACACTACTCGTGTTCCTTAGTTCCTTGGGCAGCTGGTTAAACAATATTGGTCCTCTCACAACAAAACTATTTTTCTTCAGGGTTGAGGATGTTCCCTGTCTAGCCTTTGATTTAGGAACATGACACAGCCTTCCTTTTCTACTTTCCACTGTTGTTTGGGGGGTTATAGGGTTCAGAGTAAGATTAGGGACTAGTTTCTCCATTATTTTATAATGGTGTAAATAATGGTGTATCTCTCTCTTCTCCTTTCCAGTGAATATAGGTTCAATTCGCGTCATCTTTCCCAGTAATTTAGTTCTTTATACCCATTGATCTTGGCTGTGAAGTTTCTCTGAATCCCTTCTAGCTGACTAATGTCTTCTTTTTTATATGGGAATGTTAGGACCTAGCAGTATTCCAACATGGGTCTGATCAGTGTTTTCACTAGAGGAATCATTATATTCCTATCCCTTCCTATAAACGTTCTCAGTATCTGCCCAGCTATTCCTTTTGTTCTGTTTATTGCTATCTTATTTTGTTTCAAATTTCACTTCATCAGTCATTACAACTTCTAAATCTTTTGCATTAGAATTTCTCTGAATTTCCTGTCCATTTGGGGTATAGTATTTCATGGATTTTAGGTCCTCCCTTTTTTTTGTATCTTAACAGTTGAAATTTCTCAGTGTTAAATTTCATATTGTTGTCTTCCGACCACTTGTAGATTCTGTTCATGTCTGTTTATATATATATATATATATATATACACACACACACACACACACGCAGGAATGCGACTGAAAAAACTGCCTTGTTCATATTTTTCCTTTCTCACAAGAGACAAATCTCTGTTTAACCATTCCAACCGAAATAGATGTCTAACATCGGACTTATTTTATCGATCGGATGTCATATATTATACATATGAATTACATCAGACTTTAGAAATTGCACAAATCTAACGGAAAACTGGTTGAACTTCTTTTGACATTTTGCATTTACCCTGTTTCTATGTATACATGTTAGAGAGAGAGAGAGAGAGAGAGAGAGAGAGAGAGAGAGAGAGAGAGAGAGAGAGAGAGAGAGAGAGAGAGAGAGAGAGAGAGAGAGAGAGAGAGAGAGAGAGAGAGTATTAATTATAAAAAAACAGTATTCCATTGAAAATCCGTCAAAAGCAGAAGTACAGTATTGCCGAAAATGGAAACAAATCTCATTAGAGTTCTTCTGAAAGGCTTTTCTAAGCGTTTCACTCGTTGACATTTTTAATTATTTTTAATTCCGTTTTACCGGCGAATAAACTCTTTTAAGAGTCTCTCTCAAAGGCATTAAATTTTAATAACTTGTCAATCTGTCAACTTAAAATGAACTTCAATTAAAAACTCAAAATCCATTATTCGAATTTGAAAAGGATATATTTTTTTTAATTTTCCTTAAACGCCATTAAGTCAGGCTATAAGTTCCATTGGCAGTTTTCGTATATTTATATATGAATAATCAAAATAATTATATATATATATATATAATATATATATATATTATATATATATATATATAATTATATATATATATATATATATATATAAATATATATACTATATATATATATATATATATAAAATATATACGAACTAAAATTATTTATATATATAATATATATATATATATATATATATATATATATATACAATTTTAGTTCGTATATATATATCAGAATTCAACTATTTTTTAGCGCTATGATTCTTCAAAATTGACCAAATATAAAAAAAATCAGATATTTTAAACCATTTTTTTTAATTAAAAAATAATACAAATTACATAAAGTTTTAAAATAAATTTTCGCTATTGTTCTGTACAAGTGAGGTATCTGATACGGTATTAATAAATAATGAGGTAAATAATAAATAATAAGGAAAATATTTTCTCGGAAACAAAAATAAACTAAAAAATTTTTTTTTTTTTTTTTTTTTAAATAATTTATATTTAATGGTATTTTTTATGTATTATTCGGGATATATTATTTAGAAATATTTTTTCGTTCTGATTTTTTACTTCTGCATTCAATTCATCAACCGTTCTTTTTTTTTGTTTTAATATTCAAAGTTTGGTGAAACAAAGTTTGTACTAGGAATATTCTTATCGGGTTTCGTGTTTAGTTGTTGACATATTAATCTTAACAAATTTATTGTTACTAGGAAAACTTTTAATTGATTTCTTTATGCAAAAGTTTGGGTATTATTATTATTATTATTATTATTATTTTATAGAATTTAACAACGCCGAAATAATTTGGTTGTAAATGAGTTCCACATAGTTACTGATTTTCAGTGTAGGCAACAATGACATCGAGGTGGGCTACCAAGTTCAACCCACAGGATACATACAGTATATATATATATTACATACAAACCGTACATGGAACAAGGAACAAGGAACACAGTTATCTTATTGATAACTATACATTATTATTTGTACATTTATTAATATTTACAATTATTAATAGTACAGTCATTAATATTAAACAAAACTGCCGTTCCTATAAAATTCAAATACGTATCTCTCCAGATTTAAAAGAAACAAATAGCCTAGAAACTCATTTCCACACCGCGTGGACGTGGTGGTGAGACTTGCCCCCAAGAGTCACCTCAGCATGAGTATTAACGGGAAAAGCGGCCAACCTAACTTAACCCAAAAGCCAGTAGCTGGGGGCGAAACCAGAGCTTCACTGTCCAGAGTCCGACACGGAGACTATTAAACTATAGGGATTTCATCTCTCCAAATACGGCCTAACGACATCTGATCGACTTGATATTCTATCAACAAGTTATTATTATGTTAGGTTAGGTTAAGTTAGTTTTTAAAGCGTCGCTGTTTTAGTATTATCGACGAAGTTGGTTTAAGTCCTCCAAATATGCATGATCAAAATTTCTAAATTGAGAGTATTAACTTTCGCGCGCGTAAAAGACAAATAGACAAATTATTTTTAAGGAATAGATTTTAAAGTTTAGGACCGAGAAATCACCAACTTAAGTAGGCCTACACCGAGTTTTCTATCTTGTGTTAAGATTCTCAAATCTTCATTGTCACTGTTGATAATTTAATTCTGAAAATGCAACTTGGAGGAATATAGTGTGTATTTTATGTCAAGGCATATCCTAAATGCTGAAGTAGATGACAAGGGAGGAGGTCTATATTGTATAATATGTAAATGTATTTAAACAAGAATTTTATAAGATTTTCTTCAAAGAAAAACCTTTAAAAACTTCTTTCAAACTCTCTCTCTCTCTCTCTCTCTCTCATTTTCAAACAATGAATAAGATAAAAAGACATTAAAATATTAAATCTTCAAACCCTTCACTCTTTTATGCAAGTGAATCACACACACACACACACACACACACACACACGTTCATCCTCATCCTACAATAATATAGAAATAAATAGAAAGATAATAAATCTGAACAATGATAAGAATGTTGGAATGTCGAATGTTTTTAATGCAAAAAGTTTTGGCGTCGAAAGGTCTTCAAAATTTATTATTAAAAAATATAGTGAGTATTCATACTCGCAAATAAGCAAAGAAATTAAATAAATTAAATAAATACTATTTCTAATAACCGTTATCATTTTATGTGTACATGTTAATTGTATAATTTCTTTTATATAGTTTTTATGTATTCGATAATTGGATCAATCCCAGAATAGGCACCTGAAATCATTTTTAGGTGCTTAATCTGGGATTGAGGCAAAACACAGGTGCTTAATCTGGGATTGAGGAGAAAAAAATATAAACAGTTTTTAGAGATATAATTTCATTGTTTTTATCAATATTTGAAAAAATCAACTCTAACCTAACCTAACCTAACCTAACCCAACCTATATCTATACCAATTTATGTGGCAAGATAGATTTGCTTCAGATGGATTCAGAAACATTCGGGCTCATATTGCAGGAATTTATAATATCTAAAAATTTTCGTTGCAAGGTGCCTATTCTGGGATTGAGGTTGAACGCAGGTGCTTCATCTGGGATTGAGGTACATCAGGTGCCTATTCTGGGATTGACCCCGATAATTTAGTAGCCTTTAGATTAAGTTATCTATTGGGGAAGTTTTAGAGTGTTTTTATTGTTTTTAGATTGAGTTGTCTATTGGGGAATTTTTACGCTTGTGTATTTAATTAATTTATTTTGTAAATTCTGTCTATTTCTCTCTTGTCCCTGAAGATGTGAATATATCACGAAAACGCTCGGACTTCGCGTTTCCTTTTCCTTTTCACTCTGGTTCTTTGCTTATTAAAAAGATCACGTGTTAGTCTGTGATTTTACTGCATATATATATATATAATATATATATATATATATATAGAGAGAGAGAGAGAGAGAGAGAGAGAGAGAGAGAGAGATGACAAAAGTAAATAGACAGTAGGCTGATTGTGCTCAAGAAGAAAATGTCAAAGTTCATCAGTGGAAAATGTGTGTCACATTTACATAATGTAAAGGTGAAACAACAACATTCTAAATATATATATATATATATATATTACATGATTCACCGAGATTTAATTTTTAATATATTTACTGTACGTACCACTAAGTAGTAGCTCGCGTACCACAGTTTGGGAACTGCTGAATTCAATGTTCCCTCTAAGGTGTGCGCGTGTGCGCGCGCACACGCGTTGTGAAACCCGCGCACACAGCAAAATAAAACGCGCACAGGCTCAAGCGTATCATGAGTCACGACAGTAAATGAAGTAATTTCAAAAATTTCAGTTTAATGAATTCTATAAAGAACAAATTAAGAAACCGCTTGAAAGAAAATCATTTGGACATGCTCATGCGAATTAAAAGTTACCTGAATGATGACGGATGTATTAATCTTCATAGCGTTTATTTGGAATGGGCAAATGCTAAAGATCGTAGGGAGAAATCATAATCATACTTAAATGAAAGGCACTTTAATTTAATGTTATTTTGATTATATTTTATTTTATTGAATTTTATTATTTTTTATTTTATTCCTATTTTGTGAATGGATAAAATCATGTATTAATCTTGATAGTCTATTTTAAATTGCTAAATGCTAAAAATTGTTTTGAGAAATGATAACTAAAATAGTCATTTTCAATTAATGTTATTTTTATTTTATTTCTTTATTTTGTTGAATTTTATTTTACTATTTTTTATTTTATTCATATTTTTAGAATGGATAAAATGTTTTCTTTTTTAAGAATATATAATATCGTAAACAGTTTTTTAATATCCATTTAATTGTACCGTAATGACCAAGCTATCACCTTATGGAAATATTATTTATTAAGTATTTAATATTTATATATATTTAATTTTGAAGATAATAGCGCTCAGAAAAGTTTGCACAATTTTTCACCATGAATCTAAATGTATGCACAACGAAAATTTCTTGCGCACACGGACTAAAAAAAATTAGAGGGAACATTGCTGCTGATATGAGGTATTACAGTAAGATCTACAGTTCTGTAACATTTTGACGACTATGTAAATATACGATCACGATCACACTTACCTCCAACAGACTTTGGAAGCTGTTTCCACCCTCTTTATGGCACCCCCCCCCCCAAAAAAAAGGGCTGACATCGTTATTTCTTGCATTCGTTTAGTCTATATTTAAGTATAACAAACAACCTAACCTGGCATAACCTGACCGGGTATACCCAAACTTAACGTATCCTGATGGGTGGTTGGAGTTAAAAAATTTAACATGCCGAGAATATTTTTGGTTGGTTGGTAAAGGATGATGCAACGAACAAATGGGAATTTAATAAAGGGATCTTGTTATTATTTTGTCACAAAACAAACCACGTCAAAAGATTTCAACTGTAATGACAAAATAATAAAAAGGTTCAAAATTAAAGTTGATTAAACTGTATAAATATAGGCTATCTGACGGGAGTGTATATATATATATATATATATAATATATATATATATATATATATATATAATTATACGCCACCTGACAGGAGTTAGTATATATATATATATATATACAGTATATATATATATATATATATATATATATATATATATATATATACAGTGCCCGCGAAAAGTATCCGATCACTCAAGAAAATACAATATTTTCCCTTGATATTCAGAGACACGTAATTCACTTTCTATTTGTTCTAGCGACATCTGGCAACTTTGAGGTTGCTCGCTGATATGAGAGCTATCCAACGCATTCTCAAATTAGTGTTCTGGTAGCCTTCGTTGCGGGTGGCTGTGTCTCAAATTTGTCAGATTTCACTGTTTGTGTAAATTTCTTGATATTTTTTTTTTTTTACAGAAAGTGGTGTAAATAAAATTTATATATAATGTGTGCTAAAAAACAACTTAAGAGTGATTGTCGAGGTGCTATTGTTGCTTTGCATGCATGTGGGAAATCACAGAGACAGATAGCTAAGGAATTAAACATATCCCAAAGTACCGTTAATTTATGGGTTTCACGGGCTAAGAACAATGGTGGCCTAACCACGCCAGTCCCTAAAAAACGATCTGGCAGACCGAGAAAAACAAATTCGCGAACAGACAAACTTATGAAACGTTTAGTATTGAAAAACCCAACAATAACTGCGAAAGAAATAAAATTTAATATGAATAATTTGTTATCTGGTGTTTCTGAACGAACTATCCAGGAGCGGCTCCAAAAAGAACTCGGATTACCATCTCGCCATGCTGCTAAGAAACCGTTCATTAATGAAAAAATGCGTAAAAAACGTGTCGCATTTTGTAAAAAATACATTCATTGGACTGTTGATGACTGGAAGAAGGTTTTATTTAGCGATGAGTCGACATTTTTGACATTCAGAAGTTGTCCAAAAAAGGTTCGCCGGCCTATTGTCTCAAATAGGATGGACCCTAAATACACCCTAAAGACAATGAAACACCCTCCAAGTGTGATGGTTTGGGGTTGTTTCGGTTACTATGGGCGTGGAAACTTATATTTCTTCCGAAGAACACAACTATGAATGGTGCACGGTATTTAGCAATGCTACAGGATAAACTTCCAATGGCAATGGCAATCCAAAGGACAAAAACATACATGCATGATGGTGCACCATGTCACAGGGCCAAAATAGTGACAAAATGGATTACTGACAATAAATTTGATATTTTGGATTGGCCTGGTAATAGTCCAGATCTCAATCCGATAGAAAATCTGTGGCTAATAATAAAAAATAAGGTTGAATGCCACGACACTGGCTCAGTCGAAAAATTACAAGAGGCCATCAAAAAGGTATGGTGCAAGGAAATATCAGTGGAAGTTTGTCAAAACTTGATTAAATCCATGCCAAAACGTCTAGAACAAGTCATCCAAACCAAAGGACAGATGACAAAATACTAATATAAGGTTAGTATACATTTAAACATTGTTTTTTATGTAAAAAATACAAATTTCAAGGGTGATCGGATACTTTTCGCGGGCACTGTATATATATATATATATATATATATATATATATGAAATTATCACGTTATCATGTTAAATCTACATCCGGTATAGTGTATAATTTATGTATACATTATTTTACTAAAACAAATAACAAATAAGTCTTAAAATTAAAAGCTCAATCAATATACCTGAAAATATTTATTCCTTTATGGACTCTCACTTTTACTGAGTATTTTATTTTTGTAAGAGCTTTAGAGAGAGAGAGAATATATATATATATATATATATATATATATATATATGGGAATGAACTCAGAATGGTCCCCTGAGGTTTTATGATACACACAGACAGTGCATGGAACAAGGAACTCTTCTGGGATAATTAAATCCACTATAGTCCGAATAAGTAATGATAAATGACAAATACCATACTTTTTCTTTGCTAACCCGACGTGGGCAACGGGTCCCCCGCAAAGAGGTCCCATAAATATAGCTTCCCTCACCAGCTATCTGCAAAGCAGACAGTATCCAGCTTTGGGACATGGATCTAGGGTTTAAAGCAGCCTAGCCCTGCAACATTTAGAACCTCAATATAAGCAAAAGACTCGCTGCCTCCACGTCAGATTGATTACAACAAAGCAAAAGGGGTAACTTATATTTTTAGCCAAAAACCATAACTTAAACCTCAACTGGCAGAATTGAGCGTCCACTTTTCAAGGCACATAACATGTCTGTGTGTATCATAAAAAACTCAGGGGACCATTCTGAGTTCATTCCCATCTTGAAACGGACATGTTATGTGCCTTGAAAAGTGGACGCTCAATTCTGCCAGTTGAGGTTTAAATTTTGGTTTTTGGCTAAAAATATAATAGTTACCCCCTTTTTCTTTGTTGTATTCAATCTGACGTGAAGGCAGCGAGTCTTTTGCTTATATTGAGGTTCCAAATGTAACAGGGCTAGGCTGCTTTAAACCCTAGATCCATGTCCCAAAGATGGATCCTGTCTGCTTTGCAGATAGCTGGTGAGGAAAGCTATATTTATGGGACCTCTTTTCGAGGGACCCGTTGCCCACGTCGGGCTAGCATCATGAAAAGAAAAACTATGGTATTTGTCATTTACCATTACTTATTCGGACTATAGTGGATTTAATTATCCCAGAAGAGTTCCTTGTTCCATGCACTGTCTGTGTGTATCATATATATATATATATATATATATATATATATATATATATATATATATATATGTGTGTGTGTGTGTGTATATATATATATAATTCTTTTTCTTTTATAGCTATTTCTCTATATTTCTCGTTTCCAATTAAAAATGATTGATGTTAGACGGTATTTTTTTTCTTTCTGACAATTTTCAATTTATGTTTAGACGGAGAAAAATGTCTTCTCGTTGCCATGGAACTCCTGTATCATTTCTGCCTATACTTTGCTGTTGTTTATTTCATATAAATAAAAATAGAAACCTTTGTTGTTCAACCCATACTCGAATTTAAACATGAATTTCCTCTCAGTGATGAGATGATGATATATATATATATATATATATATATATATATATATATATATATATATATATATATATATATATATATATATATATATATATATATATATTATTGAGAGAAAATTTATAGTTTAATTTGAAGTATGAAGAGTTAAACATCTTTTTACATGGAACATTATTTCAGGGTACGAACAGCTCGCATCAGCACTGTCAAACAAACAAAGGGTCAAAGTACAGACAAGGCTTCCGTACGTGGTTCATTCCCATTAGAAGCAACAATACTCTGTGTTACGAATTTTTATACGAACAGCCCGATTCACATTCATTTTCGTGCTGTTAGTTTGCATAACTATATATATATATATATATACACCTTTGGTTAACCTTTGGTTAGCTTTCGCCCGAATTGTTCATTCTGACGAAGGTCAAGCTTTTCACTCTACCTTAGACCTACAGTTTAACGTGGAATCCGAACCACGCCCCATCAGCAGCCCAACGTCTTAACCACTAGGCCACCTAGGGTACCCATTTATCTACCAACCACTTTCTTTATTGTGTGGAAGGATGAACAGCTGGGTTTTGCTGCGCGCCGGCTGCCGTCGGGTCTCGAACCCGGGGCCGATGGATTCGTAGTCAGCGACGCTAACCACTACACCACCAAGAGAGAGAGAGAGAGAGAGAGAGAGAGAGAGAGAGAGAGAGAGAGGTTGACAAAAGTAGACACCACGATGATTGTCCTCAGGAACAAATGGCAAAGTTCATCAATGGAATGGCAGGACGTGTGTCAGTTTTACATAATGCAAAGGAGAAAACAACACGATTCTACTCGTACATACTCTATATTGATTCAATAAATCTGTTATTATTTATTCACTTTTATTTTCAAATAAAAAATTATGGAAAAACTGAAGGCGTCTATTTACTTTCGCGAACTCTCTCTCTCTCTCTCTCTCTCTCTCTCTCTCTCTATATATATATATATATATATATATATATATACTCCTTGTCTGCAAAGATGAATATCTATAAGTAAGTAGCATATAACATCTAAGCATCACAAAACATACCCATGAATCATCCTTTGTTTTGTTTCGTCCCTACCAAAAGACACAATAAAAAATTGCCATCAATTTTTCACGCAACTTCTTGGCCTATATTTCTTATCCGAGGTACGAGAGGGTATGATTCACCTTTCTTGGCATTCGTCACCCGTAAAGCATATTATGACGACATACAGATGACGCTTTATTCCCTGCTAGAGAGACGTTAAAGGTAATAAAGTTTCGAAGAGAAATATCTAGAACAGCTTTCGCCTCGGAATCAAAGGGATTTTTTAAAGTGCCTTTGCTTGCATAATCATGCAACACATGACACTGATGGAAGAGAGAGAGAGAGAGAGAGAGAGAGAGAGGTTTTATACCTCTAAATCTGTCAGTTAGACAAAATGGTCACATAGTGTATAGTAAAAAATTAATGAAAATATTACATAGGAAGGAACCTAAAATGCAAAATTCGCTAAACAAAAATAACTCTTACGAAATCATTGCAAATTCTGAATATTCATAAATATAAAACCTAAATTCAAACCGCGTGATGTTTATGAAAACAAATGTTTGCATCATTTTTACAGATATCAACGTGATATGAATCGTTAATTCCTTACAGTGTGCCAGATTTGCACTGATACGGTGCCAACTTCGGTTGAATTGCATGGATAAATAAATATTCAACCTTAGGGTCCTATGTCTTTTTCTTCGACCGCGATGAGTAAGCTACCGATATACGGACATCAATTTATACTTTATCTTGGATAAAGAAGAATATATGAACAGTACTCGTGTGGTCATTCGTAATTCGTTCAACCGTGAATCGAGTTAGCCGTGATTTACTAGTTGTGATCATTGTACACTTATCTGTTATTATGAGACCGAGTTAACCGTGATGGGGCTCGGTGCTTATTTGGGGGAAATTCCAAATTATTCTGGGGTTGCGCAGAATGGGTTAAGTTTTACCCGCTATGGACCCTGAGGGGAGTGACATCAAATACATTTTCGTTCAGCTGACCGGTCCCCCCGACACTGAAATAAGTATTAACCTTTCAACGGAGGAGGTGTCATGGCCGCAAACCACGTATTTTTGGCTGGTCGGACTTTCAAGACCCTTAACCCTATATGGACAACTGTTACAAATTTCTAACCTTTCATATACACGCATTTATAACTTAACCCTACAGAAAATTCTGTTCATAGAGGATTAACCAGCGTTCCCTTCCTTGTATCCGGGATCCTCCTCCGGTGGTCCTTCACAACTTGGAAATAGAGGTAATACTAAAAGAGGTGTTGTAGTTTTGGATCAGAGCGACTTCGGTCTTCGCCAAGTTCTTGACCACCTTTAGGCTCCTAACAACTACAAGAGCTTTTTGATAGTGCAGAAACTCCGGTCAGGTCGCTATATCCGTAGCACCCAGAAAGGAGTCATCCAAACCCAGAGTGGTTAACAGCTGCCACGAGTTGGCCGTTACGAATGACGACAAATCCATCCTCTCCACTTCCTCCACCCGGATCCTATGTGTAGGGTCTTCGGCTCCTTCATTCTCGAAGGCCGCAACCATCTTCCTCCTGGTTTCTACGGTCAAGCGCTCATCGAAGAATGCGAGCCCTACCAGCTGCTTCCTCAGGTACCACAAGTGGTTTCCGAAAGCAGCGCTGGCAGACTTGGCGACAGCAGCGTTTTGGTATTTTTTGATAGCCTGGAGGAGGTCCAGATCGTTTGGAGCCATGGTGGCCAGAGAAGACTGAAACCAGGCCTCCAGATAAACCTTAGCGATGAAGACCGTGAATTCTGTCAATGTTGTTTCTTCACGCGCGGTCAGATGAAACTGCGATTCAGAGAGGAAGATCTTGATCGCGTAAATTAGCTTGGCCACCCAACGAACACGATGTAGAGCGCCTGGCCACATGATCCTCTTCCTACGAGGAGGTACCTCTCCAAGGAACATCAAGGTGAACTTCAGGTGCTCTTGGTTGTCATCCCTTGGGTGGCGATCTTGTCGGGACTTCCTGGCGAATTCAGTGATTTCCTCTTTCCAGTGAAAAACTTTTAAGCTGGCTTCTTCGTCGTCCGTCGGGGGTTTCAGCTTCTCATTGTCGATGGAAGCCCAGTTTTTGCTGGAATCGCTTGAATAGAACGATGTCTGGGCCTACTGAGGTTTCGAAGAGACTCCAGCATGTGATGGCGACAGGCCAGATACAGGTGATCCCTGTCTAGCTTTCTCTCGATCAGATCGTATGCGCCTCCTATCTGTCCGGTGTTGCTAGCGGTGGTGTCGAAGGACAGCGCTCTGATCTGGTCAGTCAGGTTTCAATCTTCGATGACCTTCACGCCATCACATTATAAGATGAACAAGGAAGAAGCATTAGCTGTTGGCATTGCCCCCATTATACAGTACATGTAATGGGGGAAATTTCAACCCCTCTGCGCAACCCCTAAACATTCATCAATTTTTATGCAAAGTGAATCACCGCGGTTTTGGGGGATATGGAACAAAATGTAGTTTTCCAAGTTAAAATATTCGAAAAGTTCCCCCCCTCCCACATTCCTATAACTGAAGCCCACTCCAGTGTGTGTGTGTGTATATATATATATATATATATATTATATATATATATATGTATGAAACAAAATTACTCCAGTCGATTCGAACTGGGGACCGCTCAAGTAGGAGTCGTCCTACTCAAGAGGTCCCAGGTAGGTTCGAATACTGGTCGGGGCAATTTATTTCATGCAAAAAAAAACAAAAAAACTGGGAGCTTATGCGTGTTATTCCATACATATATATATATATACGCTGCAAACAAAAAACAACAAAAAAAAAACGAATTTCTGTCATATGGGGTGCCTGATATGTCACAGGATCCTTTTGTGAGGTCTTGCATAAAATATGTTTCAGGAGCATTGGTCCTTATTAAAAAATACAGGATTGGGATTACGACATCTGATCGACTTGATATACAGTAATTCTTTCGTCAAGTATATTTTGAGTTAGGCTAAGTTAGGCTAACTTAGCCATCGCTCATCGCCTATCGCTCATCACCCATGTATAGAACCTATAGAGTATAGCAGCGGTCCCCCAACCCTGTGCCCGCGAGCACCATGGTGCCCACCGACCCTTTTGCGTGTGCCCGACACTGACTGACTACGATTGATAGTTTTTATTTAAATTTTTAATAAAATGTTAAGTATGTTACATATTTTAAATATTTAGTTACTAAATATTTAAAATATGTAACATACTTAACATTTTATTAAATTTTAGTAGTTAATTACAGAAACAGATGCTCATTTATTTAAAAATAATTATTTCTTTATAAATAAATTAAGTTATCGTTTTGATAATTTTTCTAAGATTCTTAGTTAGCCCATCCTTGTTTTTTTTAATGTATTATGTTCATTATTTTACATAGGAATTAAATGTTTTTTTTGTGTATTAGGTTCATTATTTTACATAGAAATTAAATGTTTTTTTTTGTGTAATATGTTCATTATTTTACATAGGAATTAAATGTTTTTTTTGTGTATTATGTTCATTATTAAGTCCAACTATAAATTTGCCTTGAAAAAGTAAATGGTGCCCGCCGCACTACCGGTAGTCTTGAATGTGCTCTTCGACACAAAAAGGTTGGGGACCCCTGGAGTATAGGATGGCCACAAAGTCCTTTTGCATGAAAAACAAGGGCAACATACAGATACGCTGTAATTTCGCCGCAAAGGGACTTTGTGGCCACTGTAGATCCACATATTACGCGCAAGAGTATGGCAAGACAAGGGTCTTCGATATCACGAGTGCACTTATGCGATAGCCTAACCTACAGTAGACCCAAACATACTTGAGCACTCTATGAAAATAATTCAAGATATTTAAGACCCGACTCGAGAAAGCTACAATTCCTTTTTGTAAACTTGACATTTGATGAACGCTGTTGAAATTATTTCTCAAGCATTGATTGATACACCGTCATTTTGAAATATTAAAAGCGCCGTTAATACAAATAAAGTATTTATGTATTTGATAATTTTTATAATTATATTTCTTACCTAAAAAAAATATTCGTTGGAACATAACTTATCGTAAACTACACTTACGGTAGGTTAATCCCTCTTCAAAGCTAATTTCTCAAAAGCACCAAAAGAAGTTAAACTTCATACTTAATTAAAGGTGGTTTGCTCAACAGACACGAGAGTTTTTGACGTAATATGACATCGATAACTAGTCTGCACCCAGCACGAAATGGGACGTTTAGTTAACGTCATAACTATTTTATTAACATTTCATAATATTTTATTAACATTTTATTAATGTTTACTAAAGGCGCCATTTCTTGTTGGGTAAAGGGGTTAACATAAAAAGGGTACCGAATTTCCTAAATTAGAACTGTGTATCTCTGTGTGGTTTTTTTACACGTGATTAATGAGCTTAGACGATGTTTGTATATTGAGTTTGGTTCCTTTCGACGCAGCGTGCTGCTTTCCCAGAGAGAAATTACCTTTGGAGAGTGCCTAACCTATCTTAGCCCCAGGTTTGACTGACAAGGTCCATAACTGGAAGGAATTCACCTAAAAAGTCTTAATGGGTATCAACCGACCAAAAATTTAGTAAGGAAAAACATCTTAAAAAGATATTTTTTCTTACTATGAAGCAATATGGCTCAGTAAGATGAGGAATTATGGCCACCCCGTTTCTGCGAACATGACAAAAATTTGGCTTATTTAAGCGCAGTACTTACGATTCATCAAATCTTTAAATTTTCTTGACTTGTTTTCAGCGTAATTTTCAACATATTTCTCTCCTCCATTCTGTTAAAAGAAAACAACCTCAAATAAATAATGCAATTATTATATAGGGTGTTTATAAAGTCGCGCAACCCACTGTCTGTAACGTTATGTCGTTATGTATATACTGAGTTCAGCAACTTTAGAAACACTGTATAACCGAAAAAAATATTTTCAATTAAAAATTGATTTTAATGGTTTCAGATTGTTTTCATCTGTATTTCTAGACAGTGAAAGAAATAAATTATTAAAAACCTTAATTACTTTATTATTATTATTATTATTATTATTATTATTATTATTTGACAGAGCCGAATACATCCTGAATAAATCCTATTAAACGATAGATAAAACATTCTGTCTCCCATTTTAATAGCAATCCATTGTACAGTGTACATTTATCATGCGATTGATTATACGTTTCGGCTGAAGAGTATAATTCATGTACCTTTATTAGTAGTGTCGTTATACGTGTCAGTTGAAACGTATAATGAAACTACTAATAAATGTGTACTGGATTATACGCCTGAAATGCCATTAAAATGGAGTACAAAATGTATATAATGAGACATCTTTTACAATAGTAATCAAACAGAAGGGCCAGAAGCTGGCACAGCGCTCAGGCCAAACGAACGCGGTCCATTGCGAATTTTAATTCTGTACCGATTCATCGATTTGTTGTACCTGGTATTCCATACATTAAAACTCAGCTCACCCTCTCGTCTATTGTTAATTTTGCAGCCATCCCCTACCTGAAAGAATATATATATATATATATATGTGTGTGTGTGTGTGTGTGTGTGTGTGTGTGTGTGTGCATATAATTCTAATTTACACAATAATAATGTACTATCCGAGTGTTTTGGCTCCTCTTGCGAGATGAGACAAGGCTCCTTGCTCTCCCCTATGCTGTTTAATGTGTATATTGACGGATTAATTGCTTCACTTAATGAGACAACAGTGGGATGTTGTATAGATAACACAAGGATAAATAACTTAGTTTATGCCGATGATATGGTGTTAATAAGTCCCTCTGTTAAAGGTCTGGATCGGCTACTAAATGTCTGCGAAGTGTATTCGCAGAAACATGATATTCTTTTTAATGTTACAAAAACTAAGGTTATGCAATTTCATCCTAAAAGCTGTAATCAGCCAGCTGATATAAGGTTTAAAATGTATGGTGAAGTAATTGAGGAAGTACAAGAGTTTAAGTATTTGGGTCAAACTATCTATTACCAGCTCCATGAGTGATGACTAGGATATAAGAAAACAATCTCGAAGCCTGTGTGCTAAAGCGAATATGACCATAAGGAACTTTCGTGTCTGTACAAGTGAAGTTAAAGACACTCTTTCGTACTTTCTGCAGTAATATATACGGTCAGCAACTCTGGGTGAATTATAAAAAAGGTTCTGGCAGAACCCTAAATTTGCTGTACAACAGGTCTTTTAGACTCTTACATAAATTACCCCCGAGATGCTCAGCTTCGCAAATGTTTGCTACCCGCAATGTCCCGAGCTTCCTGGAGGTAACAAGACGTGCTCAACACAGTCTAATGCAAAGAATTAAAAAATCAACCAACCCGATTATCCGAGCTATCCATGAGTCCTGCCATTTATCCTCTAAGCCAGAGTTTCCAAACTTTTCACGTTGGCGACAAACTATTTAAGCATAAAATTTTCACGACACATTAATTAATTTTTGTTATCAAATATCAAATATAAGATATTTTTCAGTAGGTGGTTTATCTTGTAGCCGATTTTGTTGATAGAAAAATCAAAATTTTCAAAATACAAAAAACACTAATGTGTCGCGACACACTGTTGGAAAGCTCTGCTCTAAGCTATGGACTTCTTGGTACGAAAACGTCTGTCTGTAGCTCCACTTAACTCGACAGTGCAGTATTATTTCTAATCAATTGTATACAGTTATTTATATCCTTAGTATGTGAACTGTCATTATATTAATAATATTTGTCATATGGACTATATATAGTCTGCCAATAAACCTTTTCATTTTCATTTTCATTTTCAATATATAAAAAACGTTCGCTAATTAGTGATAACCTATACTACAGATATATGTAGAGTCTGCCATTAAAAACTGCTTCCTTCAATTCTTCCATCAGAGAAATGAGTCTCGTAAAAGACGAGGAAAGGCGAGATTGGGTCCTAATTAGCAATTGGCAATAGATCTTTCGTTGAAAGCAAAGCAAACAAGAAAAGAACAATTTCCTTATTAAATTTAATTAATAGCCTATTTTCATTTCTCGCTTTGAGCAAACATAACTGATGTATTCATACATCTCCTTTGATGAGACCCAAGTATAGATTTAAACTTAAGTAAACACTGATATATATATATATATATATATATATGTGTGTGTGTGTGTGTGTGTGTGCGCGTGCGCGCGCGCGTGTGTGTGTTTGTGTGTGTGCGTGTACGTGTGTCTGTATAAGCACATATATATATATATATATATCAAAGCTATTGACTTCTCCTTAGGGAACCGGAGCTTACAGATGAAAAGGATCAACACAACGGCAAACATTTTCATTTATTTGTACATCAGACGTTTCGACAAATCTTTTGTCATCATCAGTGAGTTAAGTCTTAAAACCTTAAAACAAAATTGAAAAGTGAAAGTTACATCAATACAATATTAAGACCATTAAAATTAAAACCTTAAAGCAAAATGAAAATTGCATCAATACAAAATTAAAAACATTTAAATTTCATCACTATAAAAACTAAAATTAAATTAAATTTCATCACTATAAAAACTAAAATTAAATTACCTCAATAGGTAAATACACAATGTTTACATCCACCTCCATACTTGGCAAAGTCTAAGAGATAGTGTGTTTTGATAATCTTTTCTTATTTAATAGCAACCTTTACAGCCAAATTGATGGGGTAGCTATGGGTTCCCCGTTAAGCCCAACACTAGCAAATGCATTTCTTTGCCATTACGAAGAAATTTGGTTGAAAAAATTGTCCTAGTAGTTTTAAACCCATATATTACAGAAGATACGTGGATGACACTTTCTTAATATTTAACCATCCTTCACACGTAAAACTTTTCTTGATTATCTTAATAAACAACATAGTAATATTAAGTACACGTGTGAAAACGAAACAAATAATAGTTTACCTTTCCTGGATGTTTTAGTTAAACGGGCCCATAATAAGTTCCATACTTCACTATTTCGGAAACAAACTTTTACTAGCTTGGGAACCAATTATTTAAGTTGTATGTTTTATAAATATAAGATTAGTGCTATAGTAACATTATTAACAAGAAGTTACCGTATTTGTTCGGATTACTTTCGTTAAACGAAGAATTTAAATTTTAAAACAGTACTTTATTAACAATTACTACCCTTCTCATCTATTCGATAACCAATTAAAGAAATTTTTAAATAACACTTTTGATACTAAACTCCCCGTAACTACAGTACAAAAGAAACCAGATATATTAAATTACCTTTTTATGGTTATTTATCATTGCGTATTCGAGGTGAATTGTCCAAACTACTCAAGTCTAGTTACCCCAAATAAATTTTAGATTCGCCTTCGTCAACCCACTTAAATTATCAAATTTTTTAAAGTTCAAAGATGAATTCCCCAAAACTGTATGCCCCAATGTTGTTTACAAATACACGTGCGACAGCTGTAAGGCTGCGTATATTGGCAGCACTCAACTCCAACTGGAGGTGCGCCTTTCTCAACATTTGGGCTTGTCAGTCCGTACCAACCGTCCCCTCAGTAGCCCTCCACAATCCGCAATTAGAAACCACAGTAATGAAAACGACCATCCCCTTCACAAACTCAGTTTGAAATTTTAACTAGATCCAATAACCTTACAGAACTCCGAATTTTAGAATCTTTGTACATCTATAGAAACAAACCCTCCCTTAATAATAATAGCTCATCCTACAAATTACGACTCTTTTGAACAACCAACCGTGTTTCACAGATATTCCCTTTCTAATCCTCTGACCACCTAGTGTTCTCTTAGACTTTGCCAAGTATGGAGGTGGATGTAAACATTGTGTATTTACCTATTGAGGTAATTTAATTTTAGTTTTTATAGTGATGAAATTTAATTTAATTTTAGTTTTATAGTGATGAAATTTAAATGTTTTAATTTTGTATGATGCAATTTTCATTTTGCTTTAAGGTTTTAATTTTAATGGTCTTAATATTGTATTGATGTAACTTTCACTTTTCAATTTTGTTTTAAGGTTTTAAGACTTAACTCACTGATGATGACAAAAGATTTGTCGAAACGTCTGATGTACAAATAAATGAAAATGTTTGCCGTGTGTTGATCCTTCTTTCATATATATATATATATATCATAGCTACATGTCTATATTTGTATATATGCGCATATATCAGTACTATTACTCTCTATGTATACATATGTAAAAGTATACATCATTAAAGTGTGTTTACATACATGTACGTATAATTATCTATTAAATGAAGCACTTACACGAACACAAGTTTGTTTAGCAATTAGCTAATTTAAGCAATCGGCGCGGAAAGGCCTTTGGTTCTTCATTTCAATTGTCGCCATTTGATTCCTTTTACACAAAATGTTGAATGTGTAATTGAAATGTTCGTTTTATCTTATTCACAACTTAAATTATTCCACGAATGGTTTAATTATGTTAAATGAATGTTTATTTGCTTTGAGTGTTCTTTTAGATTTCAGTACAGTTGGCAAAATGGTCACAAACTGAAGGTTAATTACGAAGATATATATATATATATATACGTACAGGGTGGGCCGTAAGTTCCGATACATAGGAAAATTTAAACGTTTGTTTTTATGTTTCAGATACCCTAAGAATATGCGTTTGACGAAAGAGCAACGAGTTGAAATCATACTGATGGCTGGGTCGGGAAGCAGTCGCATGGTTGCAATGAACTTTAACAGACAACATGGAACGAACATCACACACGACACTGTGGCAAAACTTATTAACAAGTTTCAGAAAACTGGAAATGTTGCAGATCAACCGCGAAGTGGTCCAAGACGTACAGCCACCGATGAAGACACAACAGCTACGATACTTACAGCGCTTACACGGAGTCCCAGAAAAAGTACACGACGGTTGTCTGCAGAAAGTGGTGTCAGCAGATCGAGTATCAGGCGCATTTTGAAAGCAAACAAATGGCATCCATACAAATTGCATATGGCACAGCATTTGAGTGAAGACGACCCGGATAGACGGATGGAATTCTGTGAATGGGCATTAACCAAAGTGAACGAGGATGCAAACTTTTCAACTAAGATCTTGTTTACTGATGAAGCAAATTTTTACGTCAATGGAGAGGTTAATCGGCAAAACATACGTTATTGGAGTAATGCTAACCCTAACTGGCTGAGTCCGACGAAGATGCAAGGTGCCGGTAAAGTGATGGTGTGGGCCGGGATATGGGGTGACAGAATTATTGGACCAATATTTGTCAGTGGAAATCTTAATGCCGAAAGGTATCTTAACATGTTGCAAGAAGAGATTTTCCCATCCCTGCTAAACGAGGAAGGTAACTTCCCAGTTTACTTCCAGCAAGATGGAGCTCCACCTCATTATGGTCTTCACGTGCGTCGGTATTTGGATCAGCAGTTTCCGGATGCTTGGATTGGTCGGCGTGGTCCTGTGGAGTGGCCTCCCAGATCCCCAGATCTCACCCCACTTGATTTCTATCTTTGGGGGCACTTGAAGGCCATGGTGTATCAGGAAAAGATACGAGACATAAATCATCTAAAGGAACGTATCACCAACGCCATTACAAGCATAACGTCAACTGTGCTAATGCGTGTTCATCAACAGTGGGGAACACGTATTGAAATGTGTTTTCAAAACAATGGCAACCATGTAGAGCATATTATATAAATAAAAATGGTTGTCCATAAAAAAATGTTTATTTTTCCTATGTATGGAAACTTACGGCCCATCCTGTATATATAATATATAATATATATATATATATATATGTGTGTGTGTGTGTGTGTGTGTGTGTGTGTGTTGTTAATCAAGTATTTTCTTTTCTCTCTGTGATGAAGGTCGTAATTTAGAATTTTGATGGAACGCATCTTCCTTACAGGAAAGTTTCATTTTAAAGAAAGGAAAACGCATGAAGATGTACAGGTTTGGAAAAAAGTTCGCCTAGAAATCCAAAATTTCTAATAAGCATAAAAAAATTACTAATTGGTAATGCTGTTTTTTTTCTTTAGATATTTTTATTCTCTTTCGGTAACAGGAATAAATAAACTTTCAGACTCAAAATCCATTTTCTAGAACATGTATATACTATTTATAGTCGGAAATTTTTCCTCAACTGTATATTTATTATTATTCATGTATATCGGCTGTTTCTAAAATCGCGCAACCCAATATATATATATATATATATATATACAGGGTGCTTCTAGTATGTCATTGGTTACCACTTATAGTTTGTCTGGTTTTTTTTTTGGTTTATGTAAGTATTTGTGTGCTCATTTGCTTGTTTTTTAATAGTAATGTTTTTAATAATAATAAATACACAGTACTTAAATATATTTTTTGAAGCACCCTGTTTCAGTTGTGCGACTTTAGAAACACCCTGTATTTGCGGATGTAGGGGATAAATTTGTTTATTTCCTCGTACGTTTCGTTGGTCATCGAATGTTGGTCATCGGTTCCATTTTTGTATTAAACTACTTGTGTGTGTGTGATAATAATAATGATTCAGGAGGACCAGAAACTGGCACAGTGCTCACTGCTCAGGCCAACTAATGCGGCCCATCGCCCTAACCCCTTTATTATTATTACCAGCACCATTGAGAGTCAAACCCCCGACCTCAGTGTCTTCGCTTCGCTTACAAGGAAACGGTGTTACCCACTGAGCTGCGGATGCTGGCTAAATTACACGTAGCTGGGTCGTTCTTTGATTTTATTCTTCTCATTTTGTATGTTATATCATATGTATCCGTCTATATGCGTACTGTTTCGGGGGAAAAATTGTCTGCAAATATAAATTTCTAAAATTTCTGAAATTTTATTTATTACTGTCACCGAGAAAGGAAAAATAATTCCAAATATAAACAGAACATTTTTACCAATTAGTAATTTTGTCATGCTTTTCGGAAATTTTATGTTTGTAGCCGAACTGTTTTTCAGGAAACTTTACATAGAGACCAAAACATCATTAGCGGCAGGAATGAGACAAAAGGGAATTAAGAGAAGAGAAGGCGCATTACCTTCAATCTGTGGATGACTCTGACGATCAAGCGGACGAAGTTCGAAGGAACGTAAGGATCCACCCTCTTCAAAGGAAGGCATTCGTATTTGTGGATGTCGCTTCCTTCGAGGCAACAGTACTCGCTGCAGTACCAAACGAAGCCGCAGGTCTTACAGGGTTTAAGAGACTTCGACCTGCCGAGAAACGAGGAACAAAGGTGAAGCGGACAGTCGATTATCTCTGTGAATTCCGTTTATAGGATTTGCTCTTATGAAAGGCTTTGTGCTATACGATTTTCAATGATTAGGGAAGGATTTGGTATGCTACGGATATTATGGATAATGTTAAAAACCCACTTCTACGGGTGGGTTTTTAACCTGTAGAAGGTCATAATTGACAAGTGTAAATATTCCTCGATCTAAATTAAGCTGTTGGAAGAAAACTTCATTATAAATTGCGAAGAGTTAGTATATGTATGTACAGGGTGTCCATAATGTCTTGTCAACCCAGTAAAATACCAACTGATTTTCATTTTTCTTTCACACCCATTTGAAATGTGTGATAGTAGTAACTATACGATTGAACAACGCGTATTGGCTAGTACCTGGGAAGGAGCTGCATAACTGAATCGGTCCTGGAAGTCTGCACGAATATTTTCAATGGCTTTGTCATTACGTGGTAGCTCATGGACCCAAATACTAGCCAATACGCGTTGTTCAATCGTATAATTGCTGCTATTACACATTTCAAATGGGTCTGAAAGAAAAACGAAAATCAGTTAGTATTTTACTGGGGTGACAAGACATTGTGGACACCCTGTATATAATAATAAAAGTGCGCCAAATCGAAACCAAATGCCTATAAAATGGGCAATAGAAAATCTATTACTCCGAAAGTAATTTGTTTGAAAATAACTTGAAAGCGAGTTTATTATCGATATTTTGATATATTTTTTAAACGTAAAATTCCCATAAATCAAATTCATTTTCTTCATTTATATTTATGATAACCTATAAATAAATAAATAAATATACAGGGTGGGCCGTAAGTTTCCATACATAGGAAAAATAAACATTTTTTTATGGACAACCATTTTTATTTATATAATATGCTCTACATGGTTGCCATTGTTTTGAAAACACATTTCAATACGTGTTCCCCACTGTTGATGAACACGCATTAGCACAGTTGACGTTATGCTTGTAATGGCGTTGGTGATACGTTCCTTTAGATGATTTATGTCTCGTATCTTTTCCTGATACACCATGGCCTTCAAGTGCCCCCAAAGATAGAAATCAAGGGGGTGAGATCTGGGGATCTGGGAGGCCACTCCACAGGACCACGCCGACCAATCCAAGCATCCGGAAACTGCTGATCCAAATACCGACGCATGTGAAGACCATAATTTAAATTTTCCTATGTATGGAAACTTACGGCCCACCCTGTATATATATATATATATATATATATATATATATATATATATATATATAATATATTATATAATATATATATATATATATATGGCGCTCATAAGTATTTGTACAGAGAAATATTTCAGTTTATTCATCCTTATCTTTTGTCCCATGCATGGGATGGTTATGAAAAGTTTACCGTTCGTTTGGAAAATTTTAATAAATAAAAAAATTAGTTTAACTCCAACACATAATGTAAAACATCAAAGAATTGGGTGGGGAGGATAAAAAAAAAGATTAAAACGCAAAAGTTTTTGAAACATTTATTTACAAAATTATTTAATACTTTGTGTGTCCACCCACCTTTTGCTTGAATGTCTTCAATGATTCGTTTGGGTATTTTTTTACATTTCGATATCTCTCAGTAGAAATTTTAGCTCATACTCAAAAATTTTTTTTTTTAAATTCATCAAGATTCGAAGGGTTTCTCTTGCGGACACCTTTTTTCAAACCAAGCCATAAATTTACGAAAATTAAATATACTAGGCCACTCGAGAAGCTTGAAATTCTTTTACTGAAGCGATTTCATGGTGCTCTTACTTTTATGTTTTGGATCATTATCTTGTTGCAGTACTCAATTGCAACTCTTTCGCAACTCTCGAACTGAAGACAATACATTCTCTTATAAAATTTCCTGATATTTCTTCAAATTCACGATTCCATTTATGACAAGCTTTCCTGGTCCAGAAGCACGAAAGCATCTCCAAAGAAGCAAATTACCACCACCATGTTAGCCGTAGGAAGAATGTTTTTTTTTCTTCGAATGTAGTACAGTATTTGATTTTCGCCAAACATACCGTTGCTCGTTGTTCCCGAATAATTCAATTTTGGTCTCGTCTCTCCAGAGAACTTTCTTCCAGAATGGGAAATCCATCATTTTGATGATCCATGGCGTACTTTAAGTGGGCTTCTTTGTGCGCTTTTCGTGGCAGAAGTTTTCTTCCTGCAACTCTTCCATGCAGCTCATTCTTTCTCAATGTACGATGTACAGTAGAGGGATGGACATTGAACTTCGACAATTTTAATGTTTGGCAAATATCACCTGCAGTCACTGGTGGATTCGCAGCAGCCATTCTTTCATTCCGTCTAGCTGTATGTTCTAAAATCTTGCAAGGTCGTTCACACCTTGGTAGAGTTTTGATTCTTCCGAAGAATTTTCCATTTCTTTATAACTTCACCAACCGTCGTAAATGGAATTCGAAGTTCTTCTCTTATCTTCCTATAACTCTTTCCAGGCTCTCTTAAGATCTGTAGACAGCTCTTTACCACGACGACTCATTGCTTACTAGTAGCTTATACAGTCATCCGTCTTCCATAAAGATTCACAGAGAAAATTCTAGAATTCAGAATTGTCAATAGTCCCTAATCAATAAAGCGTCAACTACTGACAAAATTTTTAAATTCTTCAAGCCTAAGTTGGACGCACAAAGTATTAAATCACTTGGTAAATAAATGTACGAAAACCTTTGCATTTTAACAATTTTTATTTCCCTCAAATTCTTTGATATATTGATAAATTTTACGTAAGGCCTCACAGCAATCACGTATCCTACATTAATAACACATATATCAATCGATAGAACAGAAAAAAGTATCGGCCCTAAAAGTAAGATGTACCAATAAACTTAACTTAACCTAACCTAAGCTAACCAAATCAAACTAGTTGATTTACTGAGTTTCGCAAAAATCTGTAACAGTCCGTCAAACCGAAAAGACCCTATATGGCCCAACGGTGGCCAAACCCCGGCTCACGAGCCGCATGCGGCTCTCGAGGTTGTTAACTGCGACTCGCGAGACAATTTTGGTTTTTATTGTATTTATCATAAAAAGACAAAATTCCTAATACAAATATAATTTTTTTTTCACATAATAAAAAAAATATGAAAAAAACAAGGAAAAATTGAATTGACAATAAAATGCGTCATGCGTACGACAATTTCTTTTGCGTGACAGGCACTAAGCGGGATAATTATGTAATTAACACCAATCGCCACTCACCAGTGTCCAGTACTCCTCGAGCTACCCTGCGGGCCGCGTGTAGTAACGAGTGAATGTGTTTTAAAATTGGCTTCTTAGATCAAATAGTGACTATTTTTCTCAGCTATACAAGTGAAAGTTATACAACCCCTTGGTTGATTAAAATGACTGAGCAGACAAAGTGTAAGAAACGGAAATATGAAGAAAAAATAGAGTTTTTACACAGGAGTGGGAGGAGAGCTTTGCCTTTACTGTTAAGGGTGGGAAACCTGTGTGTCTTATCTGCCACGTGGCACTCAATCACTTTAAAGCCAGTAACTTAAAGCGTCATCATGAAACTAACCATAAAAATTTTATTACGGAATTTCCTTCCAAATCAGAATTGCGGAAGACTAAGTTTACAATGTTGAAATCTAGCCTAGTTGCCCAACAAACTGTACTTTCATCATTGTGTAAGACAGCTGACTTAACTACTGAAGCTAGTTTTGTTATGGCATGGAATATTGCTCGTGCTCAACTTCCCTACAGTAGTGGAGAATTTGTGAAGAAGAATATTGCCGATGTTACTGCAATTCTCGCTCCAGATAACACAAAGCTTCGAGAACAAATAGCAAGTATTTCTATTGCCCGCCACACTACAGAGAGACGTATTTCCCAGATCAGTGCTGAAATTACATGCTCGTTGCAGAGTGATTTGAAGAATTCTGTTGCATTCAGTTTGGCCCTCGATGAATCCACAGATATTAAAGATAACCCTCAACTGGCGATATTTGTTCGTTATGTTACTGGCGATGAAAATGTGAAAGAAGAACTTTGGACTTAATGACCCTAAGAGAAACCACCAGAGGGGTTGACATAAAGAACGCACTTGACGAGGCATTATCAAATGCTCAAGTACCATTGAATAAACTTGTCAGTGTTGTAACAGATGGAGCACCAGCTATGGTAGACAAAGTGTAGGCCTAGTTGGGCTCTTGACACGCGATCCCAAGTATCCTGTGTGTCTCTTTATTCATTGTATCATTCACCGTGGTCACTTGGTAAGCAAGTACTTTAGGTATGACAGTGTTATGAAATGTGTTCTAGAAATTGTGAATTTCATTCGTTCAAATGCAAAAACGCACCGAGCGTTTAGAAATTTTATCGAGAAGCTGGATCTTCAAGATAAGCCAGATGACTTTTCATTCTACTGTATTGTAAGGTGGTTATCAACTAGTAATCTCCTGAATAGGTTTGTTGCACTGTTGGGGCCTATCATTGATTTCTTGAAAGAAAAGGGAAAGTCATACCCACAACTAGAACAACTAGAAGATCACAAATGGGTGCAGGATCTGATGTTTTTTACTGATGTAATATAACACCTTCAAAATCTAAATTTGGCACTTCAGGGAAAGGATAAGGTCATTTCTGACCTTACACAGACAGTTTTTAGTTTCCAGAATAAAATAAAGCTCTTCCAAAAAGATCTAATAACAAAAAAATTTGACCACTTTTCTCACCTGAAAAACCGAGCAAACACTTTTCCTGATATTGAAATAAAAGATAGTAAATTGGAGGAATACAAAGGTAAATTAGAAGGACTAATTGATGATTTTCAGTTCAGGTTTGATGAACTAAAGAAGCTAAAACCATGCTTCGAATTTCTCGTAAATCCTTTCCTGATTGATGTCGTCAACGATGGCTGTCCTGTTACCACACCTTTTGTTACGGAAGCTGCTTCAATACAAACAGAACTTTTGGAGCTACAAGAGGACGTGGGTTTAAAGTTGATACATAAAAGCTTATCTGCAGTTGAGTTTTGGAAGCAAGTACCAGAGACAAAGTATCCTCACCTCAGGAAAACCAGTTTCCGACTTATCTCAGTTTTTGGGACAATTTATTGTTGTGAAGCACTCTTCTCGGTAATGAAGTTTGTAAAGTCAAAACATCGTGCTGCCCTCACTAACGAACACCTGACTGAGCTTCTTCATACCGCCTTAACATCACATCAGCCAGACTTTAAAGCATTAACAGCTAAAATGAAGACCCAAACTAAGCCTTCTACAAGCAGTAATTAAACAATTTAATAATGTGAGTATAACTATATGTATATGTATATGTTTTTAATAATTAAATTCTTTCTAAAATATTTTGCGGCTCTCGTACATCTAAAAAAACGTCGTATGTGGCTCTTGGGTCCAGGAAACTTGGCCACCCCTGCGTGAGTGATATGCCTACACTATATAGGTTTACTTTCATATTTCGGCCAAAAACCTGATTTGTTTTATATTTTTTATATTTTGAAAAGTTTACACAGCTGTATATATATATTTTTTTCTGCTCTGTCGATTGATATATGTGTTATTAATGAAGGATATGTGGTTGCTGTGCGGCCTTAAAAGAAAGATTTACTGGTAGTTTATATTATTAGGGGCACTCAATATATTTTGCTACACCCTTTTTTCTTAGCTAAATAATACGCCATGGGGTTCAAATGTCTTTTGGGCCGTAAGTTTCAACTTTCTGTGCTTCACATAACTGGATTTTTCCAGTTTGAACCCTCCTCCTTGTATAAAACCGCTTTTAAACGCCCTTGTATAAAACCGATGGTTAACGCAGTTTCGAAAATGGCGTCTGACAGTGATGTGCGTCGTAAACAGAGAGCTGTTATCGAGTTCTTAACCGCAGAGAAGGAAACAGTTCGAAATATTCACAAACGTCTACAAAACGTTTACGGAGATGCTGTTGTTGATCGAAGCACAGTTGATGGGGCGTGGTTCGGATTCCACGTTAAACTGTAGGTCTAAGGTGGAGTGACAAACTTGACCTTCGTCAGAATGAACAATTCTGGCTGAAGTAAAACCAAGGTTAACCAAGGTGTGTATATATATACATATATATATATATTATATATATATATATTAATATATTATATATACGCACGATTGGACACACAGTTGGACGCTGGTCTAAACGTGTGAGATCATCAGAGAGAGGGAGAGCCAGCCTCGATGATGAGCCACGCAGCGGTCGCCCGGCATCGGCTGTCACATCTCACATTGTGCAACGTGCTAACAGCATCATTCGATCAAATCGGGGCGTCACATACAAGGAGCTATCACTGTAGCTAGGAATTAGTGAAGGAAGTGTGAATACGATAATTCAGCAACTGGGATACTCAAAAGTGTGTTCACGGTTTGTTCCTCGCGAACTGACTGAAGATCACAAAGCCCAAAGAAAAGAAATTGCGTCTGAGTCGTTGGTTCGATACGAGACAGAAGGGGATGACTTCCTTTCACGAATTGTGACTGGGGATGAGACTTGGGTACACCACTTTGAACCTGAAACAAAACGCCAATCCATGGAGTGGCATCACGCAGACTCCCCACGCAAAAAAAAGTTCAAAATGGCTCTCTGCAGGAAAGGTTATGGCCACCATCTTCTGGGACATGAAAGGGGTGATTCTGGTGAACATTATGAAGAAAGGACAAACAATCAACTCAGAGACATATATTGCTACCCTACAGAGACTCCAGAGATGTATAAAGCGAGTTCGACCGGAGAGAAAACTGGAAGACGTCCTTCTTTTGCACGATAACGCAAAACTACAAAAATGCACTTGACTGTGTTGCTTCACCCTCTATACAGTCCGGATCTGGCAACTTCAGACTTCCATTTGTTTGGGCCACTGAAGGATGCTATTCGTGGAAGAAAGTTTCAGAGTGACGATGAGGTTGTTGAAGAGGTTAAGAGGTGGCTCCAGCGGAACCCAGCGGACTTTTACCAGCAAGGAATAAAGACCCTTGTTTCGAGGTAGAAGAAAGCCGTAGAAAAGGATGGAGACAATGTGGAAAAATAAAAACTTGTAAAAAAGGTAAGTAACTACTTGTGTACAAAATTTCTGGAACTTACAAGGAAACTTGGAAAGAAAAAAAAAACGTGGGGTAAAATATATTGAGTGGCCTTCGTATATGTAGGAGTTAAACTAAATCTTATTTGTTCAATTTTCCCAAACAAACGTTAAACTTTTCATAACTATCGTATGCATGGTACAAATGATAAGGACGAATATAACTGAAATATTTCTCTGTACGAATACTTATGAGCGCCACTGTGTATATGTACAGGGTGTTCGAAAAGTCCCGTCACCCCTTACCAAATGTACATATTGTAATACCAATTTTATTTTTGTGATTAATTGAATTTATACATGATTCATTGACATTTTTTTTCTTTTCCAGGTATTAGAGTTGTGTGAACAATGGCAGACCAGTCCACTTACTCTGGAGAAAAGGATAGTGATGAGTACATGGGCTCATGAAAGGTCACATACTGGCAAAACGATGTATAATATCCAGAATGATTTTAACACAAGATTCAATAAGGTTGCACCACCAAACAAGACGGTATTACGCTGGGAGAAAAAGCTGTTTGAAACTGGCTCCATCAAGGACAGACCACGATTGGGAAGACCAACAACGCGAGCGGAACAATGTAAAGGTGTGATTGCATCGGTGGCTCGTTCACCGAAAAAATTACTTCGGAAACGATCAAAAGAACTTGCAGTCCCCATGTCCACAATGAGAGATCACATGACAAAAGATCTCGGCATGAAACCATACCGCCCGTCATTTGTTAATGAATTAAGTGATACAGACATTCTTGATTAATAACTGTAATTAGTAACTGTATTTACTGTAATTAAAGTAATTGTTGTTAGTGACTTGTTTCTTAAATTACACCTACCACATATAAATACAATTAATCACACAAAAATAAAATTGGTATTACAATATGTATATTTTGTAGAGGGTGACGGGACTTTTTGAACACCCTGTATATAGTGGGGGAGTGGTTAGCGTCGCTGACTACGAATCCATCGGCCCCGGGATCCAGACCTGGTGATGGCAGGCGGTGCGCAACAAAACCCAGCTATTCATCCTTCCACACAATTAAAAAAAAAAATTCGTTGGTGGATAAATTGGTACCCTGGGTAAACTAGTGGTTAAGACGCTGGGCTGCTGATGGGGCGTGGTTCGGATTCCACGTTAAACTGTAGGTCTAAGGTGGAGTGACAAACTTGACCTTCGTCAGAATGAACAATTCTGGCGGAAGCAAAACCAAGGTTAACCAAGGTGTGTGTGATATATATATATATTAGTGGTGGACCGGATATCCGCATCATTTTTAACATCCGCATCCGCACTTCTGACTGCGGATGTTATGCGGATATTACCTATAATAAATTATGCAATTTACAATTAAATTAGCTTGTAAAGTAGCTTATAAGGCCCAGTCATGCACATTTCATGTAAAGTATTAATTATTAATGAACAAACAAATATATAAACCTCAAAATATAAATACCATTAAATCAACAAACACTGCCTGTGCCGCTATGCGTACTCCGCTGATTTTTTTTTCACAGCAACACAGTAACTTTTCAGAATGAAATTGTTCGTATAAGATCAAGCAGTCTATCGTGTTTCGAACAAGATTATTGTAAATAAATACAAAAAATAGTAAATTTTTTAGCAAAAATAAAAATGCTAATTTTCTATAGCAAACACACTGCAGAATTTGCACAGTTTCTAAAATTAGCAATTGAAAATTGAATGAAACTTGTTTCATTGAATTTTCTGTGGCTGAAACTCGAGAAAGTTATTATTTTTATCATAATGAAAACATTAATATTAATTTTAATTCTTATGCATTGCCTGCCATAATAGTAATATCACGAAATTTGAAAAATTGTCATATATTCATAATTCTATATTATATTGATAGATTAACTAAATATCCGCATCCGCATCCGCGGATATTGAAATTAAAAATCCGCATCCGCAGATGTTGAAAAACTGACATCCGGTCCACCACTAATATATATATATATATATATATATATATATATAACGTAAAGAACGACGCTTGTATAGGAGATATTCCGCGCAAGACGAGAGAGAGAGAACGAAACAAATGAAAAATGAGGTAACCACCCGGGAATCGAACCCGGGATCTTCCGATTGTCGGTCAGATGCGATAACCATTACACCATGGGCCTCACTCTTCCAAATGCCGTAATTCTTCTACATACTCGCAGAAACCAATGCCCCAAGGGGGCACCTCCCGCATGCCGTAACATTATATACATTTAACTGCAAACACGCAGTATAATTAACGTAAAGAACGACGCTTGTATAGGAGATATTCCGCGCAAGACGAGAGAGAGAGAACGAAACAAATGAAAAAATGAGGTAACCACCCGGGAATCGAACCCGGGATCTTCCGATTGCCGGTCAGATGCGATAACCATTACACCATGGGCCTCACTCTTCCAAATGCCGTAATTCTTACATACTCGCAGAAACCAATGCCCCAAGGGGCACCTCCCGCATGCCGTAACATTATATACATTTAACTGCAAACACGCAGTATAATTAACGTAAAGAACGACGCTTGTATAGGAGATATTCCGCGCAAGACGAGAGAGAGAGAACGAAACAAATGAAAAAATGAGGTAACCACCCGGGAATCGAACCCGGGATCTTCCGATTGCCGGTCAGATGCGATAACCTTTACCCATGGGCCTCACTTCCAAATGCCGTAATTCTTCTACATACTCGCAGAAACCAATGCCCAAGGGGGCACCTCCCGCATGCCGTAACATTATATACATTTAACTGCAAACACGCAGTATAATTAACGTAAAGAACGACGCTTGTATAGGAGATATTCCGCGCAAGACGAGAGAGAGAGAACGAAACAAATGAAAAATGAGGTAACCACCCGGGAATCGAACCCGGGATCTTCCGATTGTCGGTCAGATGCGATAACCATTACACCATGGGCCTCACTCTTCCAAATGCCGTAATTCTTCTACATACTCGCAGAAACCAATGCCCCAAGGGGGCACCTCCCGCATGCCGTAACATTATATACATTTAACTGCAAACACGCAGTATAATTAACGTAAAGAACGACGCTTGTATAGGAGATATTCCGCGCAAGACGAGAGAGAGAGAACGAAACAAACGAAAAAAATGAGGTAACCACCCGGGAATCGAACCCGGGATCTTCCGATTGTCGGTCAGATGCGATAACCATTACACCATGGGCCTCACTCTTCCAAATGCCGTAATTCTTCTACATACTCGCAGAAACCAATGCCCCAAGGGGGCACCTCCCGCATGCCGTAACATTATATACATTTAACTGCAAACACGCAGTATAATTAACGTAAAGAACGACGCTTGTATAGGAGATATTCCGCGCAAGACGAGAGAGAGAGAACGAAACAAATGAAAAAATGAGGTAATGGTTATCGCATCTGACCGGCAATCGGAAGATCCCGGGTTCGATTCCCGGGTGGTTACCTCATTTTTCATTGTTTCGTTCTCTCTCTCTCGTCTTGCGCGGAATATCTCCTATACAAGCGTCGTTCTTTACGTTAATTATACTGCGTGTTTGCAGTTATATATATATATATATATATATATATATATACGATTATATTAATAATTGAATTTGGCCGGTTTTAACCGATTCAAAATGGATTTCGCTTGTAATCTGTATTCATTTCTTGGCACAGGAAAAATTTTATTTATCACGTATAAAAACTCTTTGTTTATATATATATATATATATATATAATATATATATATATATATATATTAGTGTAAATAATTTTATTTCATTTTTTTGAGTCGGTAAAACTAGAATGCAAATATGTTAAAATTTAGCTAATCTCTTTGGTGAGGTCGTAAAGAAAAGTCGATATCAGGAATGTTTTATCATGCAAATATGCATTCATTTGCCAGATTACTTTCAATGAAAGGAATCTATGATTTAATCCCTTATAAAAATTCTGGTTTAAGAAATGAAATATTTCACTGGAGGAAGTGAAGATAAGATAACTGAACTAATATATTTTTACATTGCTATATGAAAAAAAAATATATATATATATATATATATATGGGATGAATTTCACAATTAAACACGTGAAATAAATGAATAAGGCAAACCTACTAAGGGAAGGAGAAAAATTATTCAAAGTCTTTCGTTTATTCAACAGTACACCTCGTCAGGGAATGAAGGGAAAAGGCAAGAAGCAAAAAATATTCTGCCGATGTACATCAAAATAAAATAGTAAGAAGAGATCAGCAGAAGGTTAACAAGGACTGATAAAGGGCAAAAACTATTTTAACAAGATAGGTATTGTTAATTTTATACATAGCCGAAATGTTACTGAAATTATTTTTAAAATGGATGTATACACATTCTAGAATATAAATAAAGCTAGAATAATATAGCTAGAATATGCATTAATCCATTTTAAAAATAATTTTAATGACATTTCGGTTACGTATAAAATTAACAATATCTTGTTAAAATACCTTTTCCCCTTTATCAGTATTTTTTTAACCTTTTCCTAATCTTTTCTTACTATTTTGTTTGATGTACACTGGCATAATATTTTTTGCTTCTTGCCTTTTCCCTTCATTCCCTGGCGAGATGTACTGTGGAATACACGAAAAGCCTTGGAATCATTTTTCTTTTTCCCTGTGGGAAAACCCACAAGGAAAAAGGAAAAGGAAAATTTTCATTCATTCATTTCATGTGTTTAATTGTGAAATTTATCCCATATATATTTTTTTAGACTGCAAATGACACACAGTATATATAATGTAGAGAACGACGCTTTTTAGAAGAGTGTCCGCACAAGAGGAGAAGAGAAAACGAGCAATGAAAAATGAAACACCTCCCAGGAATCGAACACGGGATCATCCGATTGCCGGGAAGATATGCTAACCATTACACCAAGAGCCTCCACGATTCAAAGTTCGTAATTCCCCACGTACCTGCGAACGGAATCAAATGCCTTTTGAGGGGCACCTTCTCATGCCGTATATATATACACACATTTTAACTGCAAACGACACACAGTGTGTATATATAATGTAAAGAACGACGCCTTTTAGAAGAGTGTCCGCACAAGAGGAGAAGAGAAAATTATGAGCTTTGAATCGTGGAAGCTCTTGGTGTAATTGTTAGCATATCTGACCGGCAATCGGGTGATCCCCGGGTTCGATTCGTGGGAGGTGCCTCATTGCTCGTTTTCTCCTCTCCTCTTGTGTGGACACTTCTAAAACGCGTCGTTCTTTACATTATATATAGGCTACTGTGCGTCGTTTGCAGTTAATATATATATATATATATATATATATATATATATATATATATATATATACGGCATGAGAAGGTGCCCCTCAAAAGGCATTTGATTCCGCTAGCAGGTACGTGGGGAATTACGAGCGTTGAATCGTGGGGCTCTTGATGTTATGGTTAGCATATCTGCCCAGCAATCGAATAATCCCGGGTTCGATTCCTGGGAGGTGTCTCATTTTTCATTGCTCGTTTTCTCCTCTCCTCTTGTGCGGACACTCTTCTAAAAAGCGTCGTTCTTTATAATATATATATATATAATTATATATATATATATATATATATAATATATATACACAGGGTGTTTCAGGTCGACCCTAGAAATATGGAAAAGAAACACTTCATATTAGTTACGGAATTACTATGACAAACTTCAAATACCAAATACAAACTACAGATTCTGAAATTTGTAGTTTGTATTTGGTATTTGAAGTTTGTCATAGTAATTCCGTGACTAATATGAAGTGTTTCTTTTCCATATTTCTAGGGTCGACCTGAAACACCCTGTGTGTGTGTATATATATATATATATATATACATATGAAATAGGATCCCTCCTAAGGAGACGTAATTTTACATTTAGGATAAAAACGAAGACGTAGAGCAAGAAAGTCATTATATTTGGCTGCAGCCGACGTTTCGGGCAACTCTACCCATTTTCAAGGCCTAATAAAATAAAAGGCTAAAATTAATGCATGACAAAAAAAAAAATTAAAAAAATTATACGAATGTCAAAAACAAACTAATTCATAGCACAGAATAAAGCCACTTAAAGAATAAAAATTAAAAAGCGTAAAACAAGCATAAGCCAAAAACAAATTAAAAATTATATACATGACAAATAACACATGATAAAAGTAAAACTTTAAAACTAAAAACATTCAAACAAATTAGTTAAAAATTAGTTAAAAACTTCACTAATAAAAAGTTAAATGAAAAAACGCAAAAGTGCACGAAAACATACCATGCTCACTTGACATCCTCAAACAACTGAGGCGAAAAGGAGACAGGGTCAAGGGGAAAACAGAAAAATTTAGTTGGTAGGCATTCTAATTAATATAAAGGGGGTAACAGCTGGAATCAATATTTAAGCTGGAATTCAGAAATTTAATGCACAAAGATTCATAAATACGGAGAGAGGACGGACATTTTAATGATTTAAGAATTTTAAAGTTATTAACGGAAATATCAACTTTACACTTAACAGAATGATTTCTAATGGCAGACTGTTCCTTTTTAGATAAAACTTTCCCTGTCCTATGGCTAATACCCATATGGGAGCAAAATCTTGCCTGCAAAGAACGAACTGTGCTGCCAACGTAGTTCCCCTGGGAACACCCAGGGCAGGTAAACAAATAAACGACAGAACAGTTCATCGCAGGGGGATTTTGTCCTTACAACGGAAAAAACATTCAAGGGTATTATTATTCACAAAAGCAACCTTAAAATCAGTGTGAAAATAAAATTTCCTCACCACACTCAACAATTGCTTTTTCACAACAGTGTTAAATTGGTAGAGGTCAGGTAAAACAAGATATTTACAATTCTTAGGAACATCATACGTTGGGATAAGTTTGGGGGAATAAACATTATTAAGTAATTTACCAATAATACCTTGTACAAGAACCCGTGGAAAACCATTTTTAAAGAAAAAACTTATCCCAACGTATGATGTTCCTAAGAATTGTAAATATCTTGTTTTACCTGACCTCTACCAATTTAACACTGTTGTGAAAAAGCAATTGTTGAGTGTGGTGAGGAAATTTTATTTTCACACTGATTTTAAGGTTGCTTTTGTGAATAATAATACCCTTGAATGTTTTTTTCCGTTGTAAGGACAAAATCCCCCCTGCGATGAACTGTTCTGTCGTTATTTGTTTACCTGCCCTGGGTGTTCCCAGGGGAACTACGTTGGCAGCACAGTTCGTTCTTTGCAGGCAAGATTTTGCTCCCATATGGGTATTAGCCATAGGACAGGGAAAGTTTTATCTAAAAAGGAACAGTCTGCATTAGAAATCATTCTGTTAAGTGTAAAGTTGATATTTCCGTTAATAACTTTAAAATTCTTAAATCATTAAAATGTCCGTCCTCTCTCCGTATTTATGAATCTTTGTGCATTAAATTTCTGAATTCCAGCTTAAATATTGATTCCAGCTGTTACCCCCTTTATATTAATTAGAATGCCTACCACTAAATTTTTCTGTTTTCCCCTTGACCCTGTCTCCTTTTCGCCTCGTTGTTTGAGGATGTCAAGTGAGCATGGTATGTTTTCGTGCACTTTTGCGTTTTTTCATTTAACTTTTTATTAGTGAAGTTTTTTAACTAATTTTTAACTAATTTGTTTGAATGTTTTTAGTTTTAAAGTTTTACTTTTATCATGTGTTATTTGTCATGTATATAATTTTTAATTTGTTTTTGGCTTATGCTTGTTTTACGCTTTTTAATTTTTATTCTTTAAGTGGCTTTATTCTGTGCTATGAATTAGTTTGTTTTTGACATTCGTATAATTTTTTTTATTTTTTTTTTGTCATGCATTAATTTTAGCCTTTTATTTTATTAGGCCTTGAAAATGGGTAGAGTTGCCCGAAACGTCGGCTGCAGCCAATATAATGACTTTCTTGCTCTACGTCTTCGTTTTTATCCTAAATATATATATATATATATATATATATATATATAAAGCTTATTATTATCATTTTATATATATATACGAGGGCCACTCAATATATTTTGCCCCACCTTTTTTTTTCTTTCCAAGTTTCTTTGTAAGTTCCAGAAATTTTGTGCACAAGTAGTTACGTACCTTTTTACAAGTTTTTATTTTTCCACATAGTCTCCATCCTTTTCTACGGCTTTCCTCCACCTCGAAACAAGGGCCTTTATTCCTTGCTGGTAAAAGTCCGCTGGCTTCCGCTGGAACCACCTCTTAACTTCCTCAACAACCTCATCGTCACTCTGAAACTTTCTTCCACGAATAACATCCTTCATTGGCCCAAACAAATGGAAGTCTGAAGTTGCCATATCCGGACTGTATGGAGGGTGGGGTAACACAGTCAAGCGCATTTTTGTAATGTCCTCTCTTGTTTGCAAACTGTTGTGTGGTTTTGCGTTATCGTGCAAAAGAAGGTCGTCTTCCAGGACGTCTTCCAGTTTTCTCTCCGGTCGAACTCGCTTTATACATCTCTGGAGTCTCTGTAGGGTAGCAGTATATGCATCTGATTTGATTGTTTGTCCTTTCTTCATAATGTCCACCAGAAGCACACCTTTCATGCCCCAGAAGATAGTGGCCATAACCTTTCCTGCAGAGGGAACCATTTTGAGTTTTTTGTTGCGTGGGGAGTCCGCGTGATGCCACTCCATGGATTGGCGTTTTGTTTCAGGTTCAAAGTGGTGTACCCAAGTCTCATCCCCAGTCACAATTCGTGAAAGGAAGTCATCTCCTTCTGTCTCGTATCGAACCAACGACTCAGAAGCAATTTCTTTTCTTTGGGCTTTGTGATCTTCATTCAGTTCGCGAGGAACAAACCGTGAACACACTTTTGAGTATCGCAGTTGCTGAATTATTGTATTCACCACTTCCTTCACTAATTCCTAGCTGCAGTGATAGCTCCTTGTATGTGACGCGCCGATTTGATAAAATGATGCTGTTAGCACGTTGCATAGTGTGAGATGTGACAGCCGATGCCGGGCGACCGCTGCGTGGCTCATCATCGAGGCTGGCTCTCCCCCTCTCCGATGATCTCACACGTTAAGACCAGCGTCCAACTGTGCTTCGATCAACAACAGCATCTCCGTAAACGTTTCGTAGACGTTTGTGAATATTTCGAACTGTTTCCTTCTCTGCGGTTAAGAACTCGATAACAGCTCTCTGTTTACGACGCACATCACTGTCAGACGCCATTTTCGAAACTGAGTTAACCATCGGTTTTATACAAGGACGTTTAAAAGCGGTTTTATACAAGGAGGGGAGGTTCAAACTGGAAAAATCCGGTTATGTGAATCGCAGAAAGTTGAAACTTACGGCCCAAAAGACATTTTAGCCCCATGGCGTATTATATAGCTAAGAAAAAGGGTGGGGCAAAATATATTGATTGGCCCTAGTATATATATATACACATATATATATACATATATATATATATATATATATATATATATATATATATATATATATATATATATAAGTACTGTAGATAATAAGACAAATTTACATGTATTAATTAAAGTAGTTTGTTTTGGTGGGTTGTTTAGCCTCCGTCGCAACATCTAAGGTCTTATGACGGAGAAAACCTACAGCTTTACGTGGATTCCGGACCACGGGTCGTTACATAATCTGGGCGCAGACAACTGTCTTCCGTCCTACTACCCAGACCCAGTGCCGTTTAACTCCGCTGATCGCGGGAAGCGGAGTGACGACATCAGCCACGACGTAGGTCTAATTAAAGTACTTCTGAAGGACCAAATTTACAGCGTCTCAGTACCAATAAGAAACCCCTCAAATAAAACCCCTTTTTCTTTATCATTAAAAAATAAAAAACAACAACTTGTCGATAAATAACTTTCTGTTTAAGGTATCTGTTGTTGTTGTTGTGGCAAAATTTTCGTAAAGTTGGCATTACATACGTGTTTATATAGATCGATTCTGTTGTCCTCTGACAAAAAGCTTAAGTTAATGCTGTCTTTTTTAAGTCCACTAAGTCCACTAATATTGTCCATTAATATTGTTTAATATTGTAATACATGTTTTAACTATTAATAATACTTAGTTACTTATTTATTTATTATTAATTAATTAATAACAAGTAGCTGCTTATTTTTAATAAGAGCCCAGTAAAGCCTAAAGCTTAAGGGCCAAATTAAATAAAATAAATAGTAGAGCTTCAAAATTATTCATGTCATTGTAAACTGAAAGAATGTATTTATTTTATTGTTATTAATAAAGGTTATTCTATCTATCTATCTATCCATCAATCTATTAGTTAAGTTTACTGCGTAAACTTTATGTTGAAAGGATTTATTTGATTGCACATCATTGATTAATTTAATACAAGTAGAGAGAGAGAGAGAGAGAGAGAGAGAGAGAGAGAGAGAGATTAGCGAGGTTATGAGATAACGGTTAAAGAACTTATTGAAAAGAAAATCGTTATTATTTCTATCAGTATTTATAACATCTCTATCTACATCTACCTTTCTTATCTACATCTACTTTTCTATCTCTCTGTCTATTTACAGTATGTATGTGTATGTCAATGTATATATGTATGTATGTGTAGAAAACACAGTGTGTATATACTAAATCGAGCATTATGTATAAGGTATTAATCAAAAGTAGAATAATACATACTTTTGCGAGGCTAAGCAGTTATCGCAGTAACCCCCTGTTTGTGAACCGTCGATGATGTAAGCAAAAGGCTTTGACGTCAGAATGACCTCTCCTTTCTTCAGTGGCCTTTTACCCAATAGCTCCTTGGCTTTGAAGCCGCTGATGTCCCTCACAGTTAACCCCAAAGCCCGTTCCTCCTCCTACGAAATGGACAGAATAGGTATTCACTCTTAAGTTACACGAAATGCAAGAAAATACTTCAAAACAAATCTTCGAATAAAAATAATGTGTTGTAGTAAAAGACTCGTTGCATTCACGTCAGATTGAATACATCAAAGAAAAAGGGGTAACTATTGTATTTTTTTGCTTATATTGAGGTTCTGAATATAGTATGCTAGGTGTAGCTGTAAACCCTAGATCCTGTCCCAAAGCTGAATCCTATCTGCCCTCCAGATAGCTGGTGAGGGAAACTATATTTTTGGGGCCTCTTTGCGAGTGACCCGTTGCCCACATCGGGCTAACATCATGAAAAAGAAAAAACTATAGTGTTTGTCATTTACTATTACTTATTCGAACTACAGTGGACTTAATTTTCCCAGAAGAGTTTCTTGTTCCATGTACGGTCTGTGTGTATCATAAAAAAGCCTTAGGGGACCATTCTGAGTTCAATCTCATATATATATATATATATATATATATATAAGCAGAAAGCAACAGACAAGAAGGAAAGAAACATCCATCAAGTTGGAAAGGGACTATATTTTGTATATTGCAACGTTTCAAGCACAAACTATGCTCATCCTCAGGCAAAAATTCTAAAAAGTTAAAAACATAATATTAAAAACCATAACATTAACAAAATAAAATAGGGAAAAATCCACAAGCATTAAAAACAAAGTCACACTAAAAAATTCTAGAAAGTTACAATTAAAAACCATAATGACTATTATGAAACAAAGGCGAACAATTAACAAGCTTTAAAACAATAAAAGTGACACTAAAAACGAACAATGAATAACAGCTATAAAATACAAAATGTAAAACTCAAAAAACTAAAAATTCACAGGCTATCTTTTAAAACACTAAAAATTGAAAACCCACACTAAAAGGAACACACCTTAAGTCTAAGCAGCACAGATTCCAAAAAAAAAAAAAAAAAAAAAAAAAAAAACAGAAGCATCTAAAACCAAGTAAAGGTTGGTTGTTCAAGATGTTCAGTTTAGACGGAGGGGAACGGATGAAATATCAGAGTTAAGCGAAGGGGAGAGTTTTTTAATATATAGGGATTCTAAAAGTCTTAACGTTTGCTCACACGGAGCGGAATCTAAAATGTTAAAATTAGCTAAAGTTATATCGACTTTGCATAGAACAACATGGCTGCGTATAGCTGAAGCTTCTTTAGTTTTCAAAGGTTTGTCAGTTCTATGGCTTATGCCCATATGTTGACGATATTTTTGCAGTGTTTACTGATGCTAGCAGTGCTCATCAATTTTTTACATTTTTAAATAACTTGCATCCAAACATAAAGTTTACTCTGGAGGAAGAATCTGACTCCAAGCTGCCTTTCTTGGATTTACTGATTAGCAGAGAGAGTGATTCTATTATTACTTCAGTTTTTCGTAAGAAGACGTTCACTGGTCTTGGTCTTAATTTTTTAAGTTATTGTGATTTTAAATATAAGCTGGCATCTGTAAACACCCTACTTAACCGAGCGTATAATTTATGTTCAAACTATCAATGTCTGCATAATGAATTTGTTTTTTTTAAGAAAATATTTTGTGAATAATGGCTATCCTTTGCAGATTGTGGAAAACGCTATCAATAGATTTCTAGCTAACATTTACAAACCTAAAAAGTATAATTTTAACGTGCCTAAAAATGTATATTATCTAGTGCTCCCAGAAATGGGATATCTGAATTCCTATTGCCGTAATAACCTTCTGCCACTTCTTAGTAAATTTTATTGTCAAATAGATTTTAAACTAGTATTTGTCAACCGTCGTTCTATTGGCTCATATTTTAATGTTAAAGACCGTGTATCGGATGCTCTGCGCAGTGCTGTCGTTTATGAATTCAAGTGTCCCCGATGTGATCGGAGCTATATTGGTAGCACTGTGCGGAGCCTCGAGTCGCGTTTCTGTGCCCATATGGGCATAAGCCATAGAACTGACAAACCTTTGAAAACTAAAGAAGCTTCAGCTATACGCAGCCATGTTGTTCTATGCAAAGTCGATATAACTTTAGCTAATTTTAACATTTTAGATTCCGCTCCGTGTGAGCAAACGTTAAGACTTTTAGAATCCCTATATATTAAAAAACTCTCCCCTTCGCTTAACTCTGATATTTCATCCGTTCCCCTCCGTCTAAACTGAACATCTTGAACAACCAACCTTTACTTGGTTTTAGATGCTTCTGTTTTTTTTTTTTTTTTTTTTTTTTTTTTTTTGGAATCTGTGCTGCTTAGACTTAAGGTGTGTTCCTTTTAGTGTGGGTTTTCAATTTTTTAGTGTTTTAAAAGATAGCCTGTGAATTTTTAGTTTTTTGAGTTTTACATTTTGTATTTTATAGCTGTTATTCATTGTTCGTTTTTAGTGTAACTTTTATTGTTTTAAAGCTTGTTAATTGTTCGCCTTTGTTTCATAATAGTCATTATGGTTTTTAATTGTAACTTTCTAGAATTTTTTTAGTGTGACTTTGTTTTTAATGCTTGTGGATTTTTTCCCTATTTTATTTTGTTAATGTTATGGTTTTTAATATTATGTTTTTAACTTTTTAGAATTTTTGCCTGAGGATGAGCATAGTTTGTGCTTGAAACGTTGCAATATACAAAATATAGTCCCTTTCCAACTTGATGGATGTTTCTTTCCTTCTTGTCTGTTGCTTTCTGCTTAAATTGAAATTGAAGCTTGCCAGAAGCGGCCTTCACCAATATATATATATATATATATATAAGAGGAGGGGCGACAAGCTTGACCTTCGCGAAATGAGGAATCATCGCGCGGAACCTTTGTAAGGTTGTAAGGTTATATATATATATATATATATATACTGCAAACTCACAAGGAAAAAGAAAAACGATTCCAAGGCCTTTCGTGTATTTAGAGCTACACCTCGTCATGGAATCCCTGACGAGGTGTAACTCTGAATACACGAAAGGCTTTGGAATTATTTTTCTTTTTCCTTGTGGGTTTGCAGCATTCAGTCATTTCACGTGTTTAATTGTGAAATTCATCCCATATTATATATATATATATATATAATATGATGCAATCCACAAGGAAAAAGAAAAATTGATTACAAGACCTTTCGTGTATTCAGAAGTACACCTCGTCAGGGAATGAAGGGAGAAGGCGAGATGCCCAAAATATATACAGCGGGACAGAAACAAAAAGATTAGCACATAATTAACAAGAGTTAATGAGAGGCAAAAGGAATTTTAACAGGATATTGTCAATTTTATACATTCCCGCACTGTTATTGAAATTATTTTTAAAATGGATAAATGCACATTCTCGAATATTCCTTTCAATTATATCTCTGATTTTAACGAGCACTTGATGCTATGATTACATCTATGCATATGGTTAAACAATGCATTAGAATTATTTGCTGTTCTACACGCATATTTATGTTGTTTTACCGTAATATCTAACGATTTACCCGTTTAGCTTATATATACTGAGTTACATTGTGTACATCCGATCGAATACACACAACCAACCACATTATCCGGGCTATTCTTTATTAGGCGTGATTTAACAGTATTATTATATTTAAAAACTACATTGATACCAATTGCTTTAAGTAAAGTCGGAAGATATTGAAAATTAACATGGCAAGGTAGGCTAAGGATATTTTACGCTCAAATTCCTTTACAGTTACACTATTATAATACCTATTCTTGGCTTTCCTAAGGCAGTTATCTAAAAATGAAATAGGATAAAATAATTTAGTACCAATATTCATGATATTGCATAACTCGGAATCTAAAAATTCAGGACTGACAACTCTCAATGCTCTAAGAAACATAGCAGAGAAAATAGAAGATTTAATCGAGGGATGATGGTCAGAATAAAAATGCACATAAGAGTTATTATTAGTAGGCTTACGATAAACTTCAAATTTGAACTGATTAGAGCACCTCCAAATTTTTAGACCCAGAAAAGATAAGCTTCCATCATTTTCTTTTTCAACCGTGAACTTAATAGATGGGACTAAATTGTTGAGCCTACCAAGAAATAAGTCAACAGCCGAATTATTAGGCCAAAAAGGCATAAAATATCATCTATATACCTGTACCAAACAAGGTTAAAATTAACAATAGTAGGCAAAATTCTGCTTTCAAAAAATTCCATATATAAGTTAGCTAATACAGGTGAGAGAGGATTTCCCATCGCCAATCCAAACGACATAGCATAAAACTTATTTTCAAACTGAAATTTACGATCTTTGATGCAAAGCTTAATTAACTCAATAAGAATGTTGTGTTGAACAGGCAAAGAATATTCAGAGATCTTATCTTTTAAAAAATCAAGTAGTCATCAACAGGAACTTACTTTTGTGAATAACTAGCATACATCAAAACTTACCAGTTTGAAATTAGGGTCATTAAGAAACTTCAGTTTGTCAATAAAATCCATGCTATTTACAATATGTGACTTTTTCCTCGTGGGTTTGCATCATTCATTCATTTCACGTGTTTAATTGTGAAATTCATCCCATATATATATATATATATATATATATTATATAATTCATAATAAAAAATTAACTCCCTTCTGAAGCTTATTTTGGAAAGTGTGTTTTAATTCATTAAAGAACATTATTTAATAACTACAGTCTCTCTCTACAATATGAAACTTGCATGTTGCAAATAATAATGATGATGTCCTTCCATCATTTAAAGGGTAACCAAAGAAAAGCTGGATACCAACTCCCACGCAGTTAGCTAGCTGCACATCCATCAAGGGGGAGGAGAGGAGAGGAGCTTTCCATTGATTATAATGGACCATTTGCAGAAGAAATTATTTAATCTTTTAAAACCCTTATGACGGGCTCAACAAAAGAATATCACCGTCATATATATATATATATATATATATATTATATATATATATATATAATATATATATATATATGAGAGAGAGAGAGAGAGAGAGAGAGAGAGAGAGGTGAATCTTTCTTTTCGTAATAATTAGTTCTCTCACCATTCTGGTATTACGTCTCTCCGTCTCCCTTTCTTGCTTGTATTTACCGTCTTTATAATGAAAATGTGTTTTTACGACATAAAATCTCTTACAAGCATGATTAATTTGCGTAAAATGGACAATGTACTTTCTCCACCTACATACTTTACGAATCTCCTCTTCTATCCCCCTCCCGCCTCCGTTTCAGTATTTAATCCTCCCGCAGTCCTTTTAACCCATTCCTGACATATGTTTCCAAACTATCCAAAGGATATCAGAAGAGCGTCTCTTTTCGCTCTTTACTTCTGCGGGGTTGTGTAACTTCTTAATTGCTCTCCACATCCGATATGCAAACTTACTTAATTGCTCTCAACTCATTCGAAGAAAGATTAAGCGAAGCGAGATACTTACTTAGATCAAAAGCGCGTAAATATGTTTTGTACATAAACTGTGTGTATATATTGTTCCCTAGAAGCCATGCATACTTTAGCCTAATTTGCATTTGCGTATAAGATAGATTTTAAACTTTAAATAGATAAACTTTTAAATAAATATATATATATATATTATATATATTTTTTATTTCAGTAATTTTGAACAAATAACTAACTTACCGGAATTTTAAAATAATGCATATTTAGAAGTAAGACTTTGAACTGTAACGAATACTGTTCGATCAAGTTTCAGTTTGATGTTCTACCTCTCGACGTATATAAACTTCACATGAACACGATCGAGGAACCAAAGATGAGTAATATAGCAGTGTTCCCCTCACCTTGCGATGCCAGAAACTTACTGGCACTCTCAGTAGAGGGCGGCACTATCATACAGTACAAAATACGTATTCAGTTTTTTTATATATATATTTTGGTAAAATAGCCAAAGAACACTATGAATATTGTTGTGAATGATGACGTCAGTTAGCGAAGTTATATTTAGAATTATATAATTTTTGCTTTAGGTCATTCGCAGTTCTGAAACGAATTTCTTTAACTTTTGAATAATAAATTTTTTTTTTTACTTTTCGTTCGTCAGCGGAGTGTAAATGTTCATTACGTTTGTGTTATACAATTACAAAATATTATGACCTATTGCTCGCTCTCTCTCGCTCTCTCTCTCTCTCTCTCTCGCTTCCCATCTGCGTGTAATGGGGACTCATTCACCGTAGAAACTAAAATAAACCCGCCGCTGAAATAGCCCGGTTAGTTACATCACGAGCCAAGTTTAGAGCTGTTTATTTCGAATTTGTTAATAAAGCAAAACATTAAAATTATTTTATATTTAATTTTAACTCGCTTTAGTTAGTTTCTGTATAGATTCAGTTACGATCTACGTAATACAAAAGTTATTTTTCACACAATAAAATTTTTACTCGCCTTCTTTTTATCAAATGCTATTTTGAAGCTTGTTTATGCCGTATGTCGATAAATAATATAACATTCGAATCGTATATTTTGGTATAGCGTTACTCCGGCTTGTGCAGAGCGAATCATATTAATAGATTTAATTAAAATATGTCGGTAAAATTTTGCTTGCAAGATTAGAAAACATGTGCTAGTCACCAAATTGTATATAGAGGCATTCTACGTACACACACACACACACACACACACACACACACATATATTATCACACTTCAATGCAAAGAAAACACCATATAATAACACGCTAAAGTCATATATATGTGTATACTATATTCCATTTAAACTAAATAAGCTGTAGCCTTTTAGTTCTTATTTAAGCTTTCTTTATCTTCGAGAAATGCGGCAACAAAATCCTATTTATGAGAGACGAAGCAAGTTAAGCTTTTAAATTTAACTATAACATCTGACAGTTTCTAGATTTCAAAAAATGCGAAAAAGGACAAAAAGAATTTTGAAGGAAATAAAGGATATTTGCATTCTTTATGGAATCTTCTTTTTGAAGGGTTTTATAAGGAGACTACAGACCCTGCGCGAGCTTTAAAGTACCAACGTATATCCGTAATATAAACAACAGAAGAACAACTTCTTCGTATAAAACGAACCCAGCTCGTTTCCTCCTGAAAGAAGGATGCGAGTTATGGCGAAACAAAAACTTCATATATAAAGCCATTTGGGAGAGTTTAAGTGTATTAGTATATAAGTTAACTTCTCTTATGTTCGTTTCTCGTTATTTTATGCTATATTTGCCAAGCGAGTTGTAATTTTATGTATAGCTAATACAAGCATGTTTATGTAATTCACTATGTAAAGAACTGGGTCGTAGAATTGTTAGGATTATTAATGAAGGTGTGGGCGATAGTAGATGCGTTATTTATATATTATAAATGGCAGTTCATATACAGGGTGCTTCAAAAAATGTTACCATGGCGCTAACATGTCATTATTTAGCACTTAGGTTTTTTTGGTTTATGTAAGTATTTGTGTGTTTATTTGCTTGTTTTTTAATAATAATAATAATAATAATAATAATAATAATATTTTTATAATAATAAATACACCCTATTGAAATATATTTTTGAAGCATCCCCCCCCCCCATACTAGATGGTAACAGTTTTTTGAAGCACCCTATATATATATATATATATATGAGGAGGAGAGTTTAGACCAGTGTGCACAAACTTTTTTGATGTGAGGGCCAAGCGAAGAAAATAACTAAATGTCTACTTACTTTCCATCTAAGTCATAAATTGGGTCACTTTTATATTCTAACTTTTTCATTGAATTGAAAAGACCCGTGGGGGACACATTTGGCCCGCGGGCCAGGGTTTGTGCATCACTGGTTTAGACACTAATCGACCAAGGAAGTACTCCGGGGCGGGGGACATTAGGTAGGAGACAGGGAGTGCTAAAACTCCCGTTTCTCTTGTCACTGTCCTCCTCAACTGATCTTTTTCCGTGTCTCATCTACTCTGTGAGCAGTCTAGCACGTTTTCAAACTCCATCTATTCCTCACTACACATACATGCATCTGACACACTACACAAACTTTTCAAAATTTATAAAGAAAAGTGGCATCGTTGAGCCTTGGAGACATTGTTTTCAGCTCTCTCCTTCTTCTAAAGGAGTCACTTTTGCGGGCGCTCGCCCTTGGCCCCCTTCTTCCTACATAATATATATAAGGGTGTCCCAGAAGTCTCGGAGGGGTTTTATTTGGCTATAACTTTTTATCTTTTGATTAATTTATTTCTTTTTCTTTTTCAATTAAAGTACCCTTGCTGCGATTAATGAAAATGGAATCCTGGACAGTGCAACAAAGAGTGGCTATTGTGGAACTTTATTTGACAAACAACTTTTCCATCGTTGCCGTTTAAAGAGCTTTTCGATTAAAATTCAACGCACGTTCCGCTCCTTCTGATCGAGCTATTTGACGGCACGTCGCTAAATTTCGTATAGGAAAGGGTCAGGGAGACGAACCACGGACTGGGCGTCCTCGGATAAGCCGAAGTCCAACTCTGGTTGAGATGGTTCGTGAAAGCGTTGAGGAAAATCCACATCAGTCCGACGACGCAACCATGAATTAAACATTTCAAGAAGTTCCTTACATCGAATTTTAAGAGAGGATATCAATCTTTACCCGTACAAAATTCAAATTGCTCAAGAAATTAAACCACAAGATCATCAGAGTTGGATAACGTACGCTAATGCGATTTTAGATTTACGTAATGAAAATGAAGATTTTCACTAGATATTAAATTTGTTATTAAAATCGCAATAAATATATTTTCAAGTGTTAGAAACCTTTTTTTATTTGATTCCCAAACAAAAAGTTATAGCCAAATAAAACCCCTCCAAGACTTCTGGGACACTATTGTAACGGTGAACCACAATGTTTACTGAACATTCTCCAAAAACAATTTATCCAGTTAAATTTTGGGCCAAGACACTGATATGGATTGAATTTGATTTCAACAGGACGGTGCAAGACGACCACACACAGCTAATGTCGTTTTGGACGTTTTGCGTGGAACTTTTGGTCCGAAACCACCGTTTAACGGTAATAATACCCTCGCCGTTACGACTGTGGTCTCGCATAGCCTCCTTCCTTTGTCACCTCGTGATTTTTTCTTATGTATATTTCTAAAAGACAAAGTCTTCAAAGAAAATCCCAAGACACTGTATAAGATTTTAAAGCAGCGATTACGCGTAAAACTGGTTCCATTTCTGCTTAAACGCTGAAGGTTATGATAAAAGAATTACACTGCTCGGATTCGTCACGTAATTTCTCAAAGGGAATGACACTTTAAGTAGGGTGTAAAAAAGAACTCCCGTCCTTCCATAATAATTGTGCCATGTTTCATGAACCTAAATTAGTTCATTGATTTTTAATTAATTTTTGAGCGTGTGACATCATTAAAGATTCACACACACACACACACATGTGCGCATCTCCGCATGAGCGAGGTACCAACGTTTTTGGATCTATACCCGTTTCGTTGACAAGACTAAACGATCGACATTTTAAGAAACTAACTTAACCGAACCTAACCTAACCTAGCTCAACTTGTAGATTCTTTGATCTTGTCGATTAGATGTCGTTAGTTCAACTAATTAACCAAAGCTAATTTAACCTAACCTAACCTAACCTTAGTGCCATCGAACCGAGAAGAGCGTGATAAGTGTTTTGGGGACGACTGAGGGCTCAAAGATTGTTTTTTTTGTCATCATTAAATAGTGAGGTACTCGCTAGTCTAGACTAATCTAAACTAACCGAACCTTAATTAATCTAACTTAATCAGCCAAAATATCTTTTATTCTGACAATAAAATTGTTTCCAGATCTTTTTATATTAATATGTTGATATTCCGAGGTACCAAGCGTGTTATCTCACAAAGAGTGAACTATCACATCTCTTAATTATCACACACTCGACCTCACTTACACCCATTTGCCTACGCGCGCGAACACACACACACACACTATATATATTATATATATATATATATATTATATATATATATATACACACTTATACCTATTTAATATTCATTAATTTGAGCTTATCCCTTTCCAGATCGATGAATTTAGACCTTAACATTAACATTTAGTTAAAGGAAACGCTTAATTTATTGTATAGAACATTGTTTACACAATGTTTTGCGCTAATGGGATTATAAACAGTGGGTCTACGTAACGTTTCACTATTAAGGCTAAATAACAACAAATGTTTTTAACAGTTAGAAACGACTGGTACACATTTATTACATTAATTTAATGCAACTACGTATGTCGGTTTCTCTTTGTCACGCATGCACTGTTTGCGTGTATATATACACACAGATTATCTTTCCACTCGGAAACCGAATTAATGCATTACTGAAAGATAATTTTATTCGGAATATGTTAAATGCTTTGGGATTTCATACTCATATCTCTCTCTCTCTCTCTCTCTCTCTCCCTACCAGGTTCGATTCCTGGTGACGGCAGGCGGCGCGCAGCTAACTCAACTGTTCACACCTTCCACACAATAGAAATTGGTGGGTAGATAAATGGGTACACTGGGTAGCCTAGTGTTTTAAGGAGATGGGCTGCTGATCGGCAAGTCGTGAGATCGAGTCCGGGCAAGGACGTTGTAATTTCTGACCGCCCGTGGTGGGTCGTGATTCGGATTTCACATTAAGTTGTAGGTCTAAGGTGGAGCAACAAGCTTGACCTTCGTTAGAATAAACAATTCGGGCGGAAGAAAAACTAAGGTTAACCAAGGTTTATATATATAATTAAGTCTTAGGTCACAGAAACATTGTGCAAAAAGTATTTTCCAAAAACGCGTGAGCTTTTTACGTATAACTTACCCTAACTTAGTTTAGTACATTCAAACAACAAAGAAAGGAACATTGCAGACATTTATACAGTTACGTATATAACTCGTACGTGTTAAATTTAACATGAAAGAACAGTTCCTACCTGAAACATGCAATTGCATGCTTTTTTGCGTGAAATCATGCATTCTACACTAAACTTCTTTTTTCACTTTTTATTAAGGTATATGGTTTTTTTAATACGAAAGAACGAGTATACCTCATAAAGTACAGGGTCTTCCAAAAAGAACTCGTCAATTCTTTACGGCATATAAAAATGATTTAGTCCTGTGTTGGAAACGCTATAATTATTTGTAAATAAAATAAATTAATGTAAAATAATAAATGCAAATAAATAAATAAATAAATAAATAAATAATTTTCTACCCGTCTTGCGTGAATTATTAATGTACGGAATTCGCTTTGATGCAAATGTAAGTTTCACAACAACATTGGAATTCATATATAGTAATCAAATCTCAGAAGCACTGGCACCATATTGGCATATGGAGACCTCTAATCGAGTATTAATAAATGGAAATAAACCCAAAATAAAAAGTAATATGCTATTCCGATGTAATTAACTATTGTGTGTATATAATATATATATATATTATATATATATATTATATATATAATATATATATATATTATATATACACACACACACACACCACACACACACTCTGGTTTACTCTGGTTGGGTTTAAGCAGATATTCAGTGTCGACCTGTGTTCGACCACTCTGCAGCATTCTGCCTCATTTCGGGGATTTAATGAAGGTCATAGTTGCTTTTTACTATCATTCTGCCCTTATAGTCAACTACATATAATTGGTCAGAGACTTTACAAAGAAACCTGTCGAGTTGGTGTTTGATGTTAGTTAGGTTGGTATGCTGGAGGTTCCTCATTTCTTTTGGCAGCACATTAAAAAGTTTTGGGCCTCGTATTCTGAGAGCATTTTCCATTTTCGTTTACATGGCAGCTAATCTTCTCTCATTCCAGTGTGTGTTTATTTAATTTCTAAAGTTTGGAACCTATCCCTGAAGCATTTTTCATATGTATCTTGTTGTGTACTGCTCACGTCTTCTTTCCAAGGAGCAAAGTTGCAAGGATTGTAGTCGTGACCATGCAGTATTCTTTATCTTCGTTTTCTCTATCTTAGACGTAAGAGTCTTTTGTATGGCTTCCACGTTTGCAATGTCTCGTTTTTTTGTGGACTTGAACAGTACTCAATCATTGGTAGAATTACATTTTCCCATACTTTTAGCACGAGTTTGCTTTTCTGCTATGGAAACTCCTCCAGATAATTCCCATTACTTTTCTAGTTGTTGTGATTTTAATGTTATAGTGTTCTCTGAATTCTGTATCCGATGACATTATTACTCTAGAATCCCTGACTTGTGGATTTGGTGTTAGCTGTTTGCCTTGCAATGTTTTATTACCTTTATTCTGTAGCTCCTTGTTGTTGCCATATCTTATGAATCTGAATTTTGCTTCGGTAAACTTTATATTGTTGGCTTCCGACCACCTGAATAATGTTTCAATGTTATTTTCTAGTTTTTCTACGTCACCTTCATTTGATATTTCCTTGTGTATCTTTGTGTCTTTCGCGAAGCAACGATACGACACTGTCTTTAATGGCAGCACCTATGTCTGGAATCATTATTATAGTAAACAGCAAGAGAACTAATATTGTAATATGTGGCGAAACAGAGCTGATGATTTGTGAGACTTCAGATTTAGCTCCCTTTACTAATGCTGTTTGTGTTTTTTGGTTAGAAAATTAAATATCCACTGTAGTGAATAGGTTTTATTATTATTCTCTTCATTATTATTTACGCTTCTTTCTACTTTATTATCTCTATTTATTCTCGATCGGCTCTTTCTTTCATTTATCACTTTGTTTCTCTACACTCTTTTTGCCGTATCGTATAAATATCATGGTAGCGCGCCTAGACTGAAACCGTTACAAAACAAAGGGGGAAGGGGGGTATATTAATACTCTTTTTAACACTTATTACGTTTTATTAATTTCGAAAATGGTTTAGTTAAGTTAGGGGTATGCGAGTATGAAATTTATATATAATAATTTAGGTCGGAGAGGAACACAAAACAATTTACTTTAAGATCACATGGCTCTAAATCTTACGCGTATCGCGTCCGCCTCAAGACTGAGTATTATGGGTTAGTCCGCTCCTTGGGCTCCCTTCAGGACTACCAACTACCCATTTTAAACAATTTAAACTAACAAACATGCTTTATCGTAATCATCACAATTTTAGTAAATTTATATTAAACATTATTATATTTTAAAAAAAAATATTCTTAACTAAGCATTACTACACTCGCATCACCCCCTTGAAAATAAGTTTTTCCATTAGAAAACTTATTAATATCGTTTAACAATGTCAATAAATTTATTCAACAAACTTTACATATTTTTTTTTTTTTTTTTTTTTTTTTCTTTAACAATTCAAAGTTTAGAAATAGACAAGAAATAATAGAATGACAATTCCATACATATATTGTATCATATTAAAAACCGAAAACTTTATAATTTTCACATTTGCATAAAATAACATTTCACTCTAATAATTAAATTACAACCTGTAACTAATCTATACATGCCAAAAAAATAACGGAAAATTTTCTTACAGTGGCTACACAAATCTCAAGTTCACAATCTATTCCCGCGATTTCTCATCAACGATCGCTTTACATTTGAAACAATTATTTGTATAGTTATACAGTTACTATCAGGGCAACATAGAAAAAAATAAGAAAAAGTTTACATAAAATACTGACCAAGAGCGCACATACTACTTCACGAAAAACACAACAATATGGGCAATAATCGACCCTTTTCACTTATAATTTCATTACATAATAATCAGTACTTAATTTGCTGGACGTTGTTTAGATGACACTCCGCACGCTGACAACGGATTTCAATTTTCAATCGCAGCTCTCCTGCTCACTTCGCTAGAATGCAAGGGATTGCATCAATCAACATGCAACAGGGCAGCACGCTATAATGGTTCCGCTCTCTCTCCAATGGCGGCGAAAAAAAAAACAAGAGACGTCCAATTCTAAAAGGATCAGGGGGGGAGATATCTGAAAGCGGGACCACGCGCTGGAATTGGACGGAATTTGCAATTCTAGAAGTCGATGAAGAAACTCGCCTTGTCTCATCTCCACTTTTGTCGGTGAACGCTGCTCTTCCTACGTCCAGCTGAAAGACTCTTCTACTGGCAACAATCAAACGATGACTCCGCCGTAGGCCGTTTCCCAACGAACCTACTGTATGTCTGTATGGACAGTACAGTCGTAGGCACCCGTTCAAGCTCTCGTGGCTTGTCTACCGCGCGCTGTGACACATATTTAGCGAAGCATTCGAGCACGTGACCAGCTACTGCCCGAAAAATACCAGTAGACCATCTTCGATCGAAACTTTCGTGTGCCAAGACCCTGCACACGTAAATTTCTCTTCTCTTCCGAAACTGTCCTGCGCCAAGTCCATGCGCATTCGGTTCCTCTCTTCTCTCTCTTCTCTTCCGAAACCATCCTGCGCCAAGTCCATGCGCATTCTGGTTTCTCTTCTCTCTCTCTCATTGGTGATCGATCACCTATCCGGTCGACTAAACTCACTTGATGGAACTCGGATTCAACTTGGTTGACCCAAACTGAGCCTTTGCAATTTTGAAAAAAAAAGTTTATTCGAAACGTTTCTGTACTGCTTATCATTTCATTTTAATTTATCGAATTTTCTCGACAGTTCACTTCGAAACAATAACTACACATTTGCTCTGGCCAAATTCACGGAAAAAATATTAAAAAATTTCGCAAAAATTTAATCAAATCTAGCTACCAATAAGGTCACTTATGGCAGTTACAGCAGAGAAGATAAAAAAAGTCATAAAACGCTAAACAAAATTGTACAGTATAAATATAAAAGCGCCCATACATAGTAACTGTTAGTATAATTTAAGAATTATTATTGTTCAAACTATCGTCAGAAATCACCTCAATACCTCTAAATACAAAAGACAAAAATGAACCCCAGAAACTTCATGTCATCCATTCTCTGACAATCATGAACCCTCTTGCTTTGAGGAGGAGCACACAAAGACGCCACAAAAACGTTACTGGCTATCTATAAGGCTCCATTTCCGAGTGTACACTTGAGTCAATGTTTCAAATGCATTAGTTAACTCCGACTGAAGGTTTAAACAATAATAATTTTCTAAACAGTTATTAAAAAGTAAAAAAAATTTAAATATTACTACCAAAAATTATTTTAATACAGTAATTCCAACTTGAAACGTCAAATTTCATATGAATTGAACTCGCAATTCGCAAATTACATCTGAGATACAACTCTCTCCTTCAACAGAAACCCCAGTATGGTTTGCAAATCACAAAAATCTCAGTAATTTATCGTTTCCAAGTGAAACTACAAATTTGCATAGTTATACTAAATAAGAATAGATCATATACAAAAAATACACGCAATCCACTGTAAACAAAACAACACATTAATTAAGAGCGGTCGCTTTGTTTGTAAGCGAACCTCTATACAAATATCCCTAACCGAATGAACTGCATTATATCCTAACATAATTTCGTAATATTTTCCATGCAAACGCTCGAACTAAAAAAAAAGACATTTTTCATTTCTAATTCCAAATTAAAATATCAAATTAAAACATCCTTTTTAGAATACAATCTAAATTTGAACTAAAAATTTTACCATTGTCATTGAACTGGAAAGAAAAATAAAAATCGGCCTACCTGTACAATAAAATTGATTATTGAATGAATTTATAAAACGTAAAGAAAATTTTCTACACAAATTTCTGTAATTCAAAAAAATTATAATATCCAGATTTAGTAAAATGTGTACCGTAACTCACATTGGCCGCCAAAATAAAAATAAAATTTACTGCTGCACTTTTAGGCCTATATTTAATAAATTCAATGTTATGCGCGGAAAGAACAATTTAGAATTTTATGCATAACATTTGTGCTTATTAAAGAAAAATCCTATGCTTATTTATGTTAAACCAATTAAAATTTTGTTAAATAACTAAAATTTACTACTCAATAGACATACCGTAATAACGGTTAATCTCCGAACAATATTTTACGATAGGCCTACAAGAAATTCTTCTTAAGTACGATACAATAGCCATTTTACCAAATATGTCGGAATTGTCGTGAAATGAACGAAAGGAACAGAGAGAGGAAAAAAATAATCAGCTTACCTACCAAAGTTTATGGATATAAATATATATAATTATATATATAACTAATAAATACGTATTAGTTAATAAGTAAGTATATAATTAATGAGTATATAAAAATCCAAAAAAAACTTATAAAAAATTTCACAACACAATTTCTCTATTTCAGTTAAACGAATTCTGCTTATTTTGAAATTTAACACAATCCTATACGGGACTTATAATCTGACAAATTTAATATGTTTAAGATTACCTTTCGACTGTCAATTAACTGTAACTTAACCTATATAGCGCGAAGCGAGCGAAGCAAAAAGCCCGTAAATCTATATAAACAAAAATCCTATTATTATATACAGGCAATCGAAATATAATCAAAAATCTGCTAATGAAACCCAGAAAATTTCTCATGTTCATGAAATGTTTTTGAATCGGTACAAATTTTCGCTAAAAACATTTTTAAAGACCATATAAAACGTGTATCACTGTATTTAAACTAACAATTTACTTACGTACAAATTTTTTCTATATTAATCGCTATTATATCACAATTACTACTAATTTCAAAAATTTTAAACAAAGTAAAAAGGTAAGCTGAAAGAGGCAGAGATGGAAAAAAAATTGAGTCTCCAGGCAGCACGATAATTTCAAACTATATCCTCTCCGACCAAAATGAACGAAACGTAATAATGACTCGCAATATTGAGTCGGACAAACGAAAAGCAACGGAACTGGACGAAACAAATAAAATTCTTAGGCGCGAAGTTTGTCAGGGACGCTATCAGGACGCGAAGGCAAGCGCCATTTTTAAATTTTATTTACAATGAAATTTTAAGCATGAAATCGAAATTTGCCTGCAAACGGGGTAAACTTTGCATTTAGATATTTTAATAATCGAAATAAAATTCATTAACGCTATTGGTTATTATACCGGGTTTTAAGAATTTTAATCGAAATACTAACACGTGGGTAAGCCTCACAAAATATGATGTAAGACCACCGCTAGCCACCAGATGTAGTGAATAGGTTTTATTATTTATTCTCTTCATTATTTATTTACGCTTCTTTCTAATTTATTATTTCTCTATTTATTCTCGATCGGCTCTTTCTTTCATTTATCACTTTGTTTCTCTACACTCTTTTTGCCGTATCGTATATATATCATGGTAGCGCGCCTAGACTGAAACCGTTACAAAACGAAGGGGGGAGGGGGAGGTACATTGATACTCTTTATTAACACTTATTACGTTTTATTAATTTCGAAAATGGTTTAGTTAATTGGGGTATGCGAGTATGACATTTATATATAATAATTTAGGTCGGAGAGGAACACAAAACAATTTGACTTTAAGATCACATGGCTCTAAATCTTACGCGTATCGCGTCCGCCCCAAGACTGAGTATTATGGGTATACAGTCCGCTCCTTTGGGCTCCCTTCAGTACTGCCAACTGTACCCATTTTAAACAATTTAAAACTAACAAACATGCTTTATCGTAATCATCACAATTTTTAGTAAATTTATATTAAACATTAATTAATATTCTTAACTTGGCATTACTACACCACAGTACCATCTTTCCAGTAATTCCTTTTTTCTTAAGTTTGCATGCTATGATCCCATGATCACATTTATCGAAGGCTTTACCAAAATTAGTTTATATACGTCTGTATTTGACTTCGACACAACGCTTCCAGTATTTTCTCCAGGTTTTCTGTGATTGGTATGATCTTCCAACCCTGAATCCGTGTTGGTTCGGACTGAATATTTATTTTCTTGTAGGTATTAGGCAGGTTTCTCTAATTATCTGTTCAAACCACATTATAAGGTGGGAAGTGAGGGCTACTGGTGACACTAATTCTGTTACTTCCTTTGAATAAGGAGCAATATTCGCAGTCTTTACTGGAAATTGGATTTGTCGTGTCGGGTGATTTTTGCCGTAGTAAGTATAATGGTTTGGCTATACTCTCTTTGCATGTCTTCAGAAATATATCATTCCATCCATCTGGCCTCCGAGAATTAAAAAATCAGTTGATAGAATCGTATCCGTATCTGTTGGTGACTGTTTGTTTTTTCAAAGTATTCATCCGGTTTTCTGTTTTCATCTCGAATTTAGGGGTTTTGAATACACAGTTAAATTGTTCCTAAAGCAGTTCGCTCCTTTTTTTTTCTGGGTCATTTGCGTTCTCGTTTATTTCATCTTTTAACGGACCTACATTTCTTTACATTTAATGTTCTTTTTCGTGTAGGTGTAGAAATACTTGCGTTATTTTTATATTTTCTGCTACCTTGTTTTTCTTCTCGTTTGTCTTGCGAATGAATGTTTGTTTTAGATCCTTTTCTATTTCGCATATTTTTTCCTTCCTAGCTCAAATCCCTTTGCGTCAGTTTTGTGTCTGTGGAGAATTTTTATGGTTTGTTTCCGTTGTATAAAAAACGCTCTGATTTTCCCTTCGAGTTTGCTACGTTTCCTTTTTTCTCTTCGGAACATTTTTCAACAATATAGGTTTAGTTTCGTTTCCTAACGTAGCATTTCTTCGGGTGGTGTTTTGCGTAGTAGCAATTCCCAGTCTACTTCCTTTAATTCTGCATTTATACTTGATCAATCTACTTCTTTTGAATTCACATTTAATCTTTCGAATAATTATTTTGTCTCTCTAGGACGAATTTAAGATCTTCTGACTTCTGACCTTATTTATCTACCAATTATGTTGAAATCAGAAAAATTTGGTTGCGCTACACTTTTATTTAGTATCATGCCACTGTTATATTTGGAATTAAACCCCAACACTCTCCTTTCGAGTCGATTCACAGATTTATGGGTGAGTGCGTAATTTTCCATAATATCTAATAGCACTTTTGTTTGAGATCCGTCATCTTTTGTAATGTCACAATGGGACTTCATAATTTTTCTTCCATGTTATGAATGGAAAGTTAAAATCCCCACAAATTAACATATTTATTGCGAGTTTCAAAATGGTTTTAACGTGTTTTCTATTTCATTTGTGATGAAGTAAAATTCACTTTTTCAGCGTTTGGTGGTCTGTACACGTTCCTCACGATTTGGTTCAGTTGTTTTGTTTCTAAAATAAGAATTTCGACCGTCCTGTTTGAGTTGTTTACATTCTCTTCACCTGTGTATATTTTTTCATGAATATACAACAGCTCCTTTCCTTCTAGCCAATCTATCTGCTCTAAGTATGTTGCAATCCTTTATTACTATTTCATAGTTTTCGCAGGTAGTGTATATGTAGTACGATTCCCAACCAGCTTTAGATATAAATGACAAAAGATATATATAAATACACAGTGTATATATATATATATATATATATATATAGAGAGAGAGAGAGAGAGAGGAGAGAGGAGAGAGAGAGAGGAGAGAGAGAGAGAGAGAGAGAGAGAGAGAGAAAACTGAAAAGTTTGGTAGCAGACAAATGGTCCATATAATTTATAATGTTGCTAAGAAATAAAATCCAAAAATAGATTAAAAATAAAAATAAACGTAATAAAAAAATAGCAATACCGATGTTAAACGAAGCTGCAGATAAAAGTTTTCATACTACGAAGCTCATAGTTTAGATAACATATGGCAGGAGTGATTAATAAGAGTTTGGATAATTGGGTTTGCCAATTTTTAAAGTTTTTACATTATATTGCATTGAACACTGTATTGAACACGTCTTTTTACATCCAGGAAGTTGAGACAGTGTGGTCAGTGAACATTTGCGAAGCTGAGCATCTTGGAGATAACTTATGTGGCAGTCTAAAAAATCTGTTGCGAAGCAAATTAAGGCTTCTGTAAGAATCTTCATTATAATTAGTCCAAAGTTGCTGCCAGTATATATATTTGTGCAGAAGGTACGAAAAACAGTGTCTTTCGTTTCGCTTGTACAGAATCTTAAGTTCTTTATAGTCATATTTGCTTTAACACAGAAGCTTCGGTAGCCTATTGTTTTCTTATGTCTGAGTCATCATTCAAAGAGCTGATGATAATTTGATTAAAATACTTAAATTCTTATATTTGCTTTATTGGTTTGCCTCTCATTTGGAAACTAATATTAGCTGATTGATTAATAGTAATGAAAATTAGTAACATGAAAATTAATATTATGGTTCTGCGAACCATAAGAGACCAGACCTTTAACAGAAAAACTTAGCAATACCATACCATAGGTATAAACTAAGCTACGAGTATTTATCCTCATGTTATCTATCATTGTAAGTGAGAATGTAGACTATCACATGTAAAACGTGTTCAAATTCTGTGAGGTAGAAAAAGACACTAAAAATGTAAAGTTGAAAAAAAGCGTCACATATAAGTCTCCATGACAAATCCACTTTACCAAAGGGGCACATAAAGACTAAAACTTCGAAGAAATAACCTACATTGTAAGCAGAAAGATTCTGTATGACATGAAAACTTTGAACCATTTGGTTCTTTATTACATGTCAAAATAGGATAAGGAAAGGTTTCTTTCAGAATTGGGTTCCAAATTGGAGACCGCAGAGACACTAATCGGGAACTTACTGGCTCTCTTTTTGACCATATATTATATACCATAAACTCATAAAACTATACCAAAAGGAGAACCTATACAGTGTTAGAACCTCCTTTCACTTGGAACGTTAAAGAACTTACACTCAAATCTTTTAAGAACTTCCTTGTTTACATTGTTATGTGTTGATTTTTAATAGGAAATTTAATAATGATTATTAATTATTATTTTAAATAGAATTACGTGTAATATGTTGAATGGTAGTATAAAATTTAGTAATGATTATTTTAAATGGAATAAAATTTTACTATGAAAATAAAAACCCACTCTAATAGACAGTTTATTTCCACAACAGTTTCGACGCCCACTGGCATCCTCCTCGTTTTTCTGTATCCACCCGAGGAGGATGCCAGTGGGCGTCGAAACTGTTGTGGAAATAAACTCTGTCTATTAGAGTGGGTTTTTATTTTCATATTTTGACCTTCACGTAGAAAAAAGTGAAGTTTTTTTGCATTTAAAATTTTAACTGTAACTGTTGTCAGGGTGGAACAACCACCAATCATAAAATCGGATTTTGGAGGCTGTAGGTTTAAAGAGTTTCAAATGCACGAGGTTTTTAATGAGGGGATGTGTTTGTTTGCTTACAGTTTCGTGAAATAAATTTGTTTAGTGTTAGCTTAAGTTCTCTCCCTGCCTGCGATATATTGTAAAACATGTGTTCATTCTCGCTTTTTCGCTCGTTATTACTTCTGTGCTAATTAAATGAACTAGTTAAATAGAAAAACATTTGTTATTCCTAAATCTCTCCTTTTGTTTCAAATGTCCCGGATCTCAGTTCAAGGCCACGTTTCAAAATGTCCCGTATCTCGGTTCAAGGCCACGTCTACCAAACTACCGTTATATATATATAGAATTGAGAATATCAGTGTAAAGTAGAAGAAAAGAATGCGAATTAAGTAAAATAACGAAAATAAATAAGTAAATAACATAATTAAATAATCAATAAAACCTATTTACGACAACATTGTACGTTACAGAAGCGAAATGAAGATTAGAAGTAGAAATAAGATTTATGCCAACGGCTGTCACAAATCTCGATAAGTTAATTTGAAGTACCAGGGTTTGTTTCATACCGCCTCCTCTCTTCTATTAAAAGATACTTCTCGTTCAACGCCTACTTACAGAAGTTGGTGCGGATATCCACTGACTCACCTTTTACCATTTACATATAAAGTTTGCGTTACCGCAATCTGTTTCACTGATTGAAGTTAAAGGTGATGAAAAATAACATTATTTTTGGTACCCTTTCTAACAACATATACTTATGTTGTTCCAGTTTGTTTTAGTCGAGTGACTTAAGTGCCCAACCAACATATTTTACTTCACAATCCTTACAAAGATCAAAATAAATACTGCACTTATTTTTGTTATTAGGATCGCTTTCAGAACTAATTCCTCGGTATTGTTGTTATATTTAAAAACTAAATTAATATTTTTTTAGTTTTCCCAGATCCACCCAGTAAAGAGTATATATATATATACACACCTTACCTTACCTTACAACCTTACAAAGGTTCAGCGCGATGATTTCTTATTTCGCGAAGGTCAAGCTTGTCGCCCCTCCTATCGAGTTGGCCTGGTGAAGTAGTGAGTTGGATTCTTGCGCTCTCCACCTTACATAGCCAGGTACGCCCGGCTCATCGGGGATTGTTCTGAGCCAGGCGTCTAGTCTTCTTTTGAAGATTTCCACTGCACCTCCCTTCGTGTTTCTTAGGTCTTTGGGCAACTGATTAAACAGTTTTGGTCCTCTCACTACAAAACTATTTTCTTTCAGGGTTAAGGATGTTCCCTGTCTCGCCTTCAATTTGGGAATACGACACAGTCTACCGCTTCTACTTTCCACCGTTGTTTGGGGAGTTATGGGATTCAGAGTAAGATTAGGGACTAGTTTCTCCATTATTTTCCAAGTGTAAATAATGGTGTATCTCTCTCTTCTCCTTTCCAGTGAATATAGGTCTAGTTCTCGTAACCTTTCCCAGTAATTTAGTTCTTTGCACCCATTGATCTTGGCTGTGAAGCTTCTTTGGATCCCCTCCAGCTGTCTAATGTCTTCTTTTTTATATGGGGATGTTAGGACCGAGCAGTATTCCAATTTGGGTATTATCAGGGTTTTCACTAGAGGAATCATTACATTCCTATCCCTTCGTTTAAAGGTTCTCAAATCTGACCCGTTATTCTCTTTGCTCTGTTTACTGCTATCTTATTTTGTGTTTCAAATTTCGCATCATCCGTCATTACAACCCCTAAATCTTTTGCTCTGGAATTTCTCTGAATTTCCTGTCCATTTGGGGTATAATATTCCATGGATTTTAGGTCTTATCTTTTTCCGTACCGTAATAGCTGAAATTTCTCGGTGTTAAACTTCATATTGTTGTCTTCCGTCCACTTGTAGATTTTGCTTATGTCGGTTTGTAGAGATCCTATGTCTTCTGGGTTTCTTTTTTTCTACTGATCTTTGTGTCATCCGCAAAGGATGTTACTGTGCTGTCTCTGGTAACGTCCTCATCTATGTCAGTTAGCATGATTATGAAGAGTAGTGGAGCTAATACTGTTCCTTTGTGGTACTAAGCTGAGGACCTCTGATTCTGATGAAGATACTCCTTGTACTGTAACGACTTGCGTCCGCCCACTAAGGGAATTATATATTCATTTCCCTACTTTTCCTGTTATTCCCATATATTTCAGTTTATGTATTATGATTCCGTGGTCACACTTGTCGAACGCTTTAGCAAAGTCTGTGTATAGTACATCATAGTTTTCATTACTTTTAAGTGAATCAATAATGTTGTTGTAATGTTCCATTAGTTGTGATAGGCATGATCTGCCTGACCGAAACCCGTGTTGGTTATCATTTAATTTTTCTGAGTTTCCAAAAAGTCAGATTTTCTGTCTAACTATTCTTTCAAATATTTTAGTGAAATGAGATGTAAGCGACATTGGCCTATAGTTTTTGGCCTCGGATCGATCTCCTCCTTTATATAGTGGAACTATGTTCGCGCTCTTGAGGATGCCCGGTATTTCTCTCGTGTCTAATGATCGTCTCCATATCCAGTATAGGGGCTCAGCGATTGCATTCTTGCAGTTTTTGATCAGTGTGGCATTCCATTTATCTGGTCCTGCCGCTGAGTGTGTTTTTAGTTTCCCTATGGCTTGTGTAATATCATCCGTCGTAAAGTCGAAATCCATTATACTTTCCCCTTGTGGTTCTTCTTCAAAGAACGCGTTTCTATATATATATATATATATATATATATATATATATATATATATTATATATATAATATAAAATTAATAATATTAATGGTACAAGACTATTATGAAAATAAGCTTATATAATACGTTTCATATTCCAAATGTAATGTGTCTATTTATTTTTTCCCAAAGAATTAAAAATAAAATCAAAAGCTTTCTTTCTTTGGCGAACCAAATAAATTTACAAAATTAGAATTGTAAGGAAAAAAACAACCCTCAGGTGAATTACCAAAAATTTAACTGAACCTTGAAAGAAGTTGAAAAGAAAATTAATTCCATATTTATTTAAAAATTAAAATGAGTTCTACGAAATACATAATCCTTTTAGCTATTTTTTAAAATAAGAAATTAATATATATATCTGTATATATATATATTATATATATATATATATATATATATATATATATAAGAACCCCGCAAGGGGGTTCTAAGCTCGTGCTCTTGAGTGCTCTTTGTGCTCGTTTGTACGTGCTTGTTCCTGGAGGTTTCACGTGCGCCCTCGCGGCCCTAGCACCCAAGGATGATGGGGCTCGACCCTGCAGTCCTTGTCATCCTTGGTCTTTTTCCACTTCGACTGTCCCCTCTACCCTTTCTTTTTCCTCTGTCTTTCCTCTCACTTTTTCTTTGTTTTTCCGCCGAGATATGCCCTTTTAAATAGAGGCGAATCGGTTCTTCCCGAACTTAAAAAAAAAATATATATATATATATATATATATATAAGAATATTGTGCATCAGCTCGGCGATATTCACACACTCTAACAACAATGGCGTTAGTGACAGCAGTGACAACACTGACAACAACGCTGACATCTTGTTTTCTTATTTACTTGAATGTCATTTTAAGTATTTAATATTTGACGTATTTATCTTATATTCATATATTTTCATTTTCATATATTTTCATCGCCACCAAAGTGTCGTTTTAGTGTTTAATATTTTAACTGTTATTATTATTATTATTATTATTATTATTATTATTATTATATATATAACATTAGTTAACCTCGGTTTTGCTTCCCCCCGAAGTGCTCTACCTTAGACCTACAACTTAACGTGCAATCCGAACCACGATCAGAAATTGTAAGGTCTTTGCTCGGATCTCACAACATCCCGATCAGCAGCCCAATCAGTCTTAACCACTAAGTTATCCAGGGTACCCATTTATCTACCAACCAGTTCTTATTGTGTGGAAGGATGAACAAGTGGTTAGCTGCGTGCCGCCTGCCGTCACCAGAAACCGAACAAGGCCGATGGATTCGTAGTCAGCGATGCTGGCCACTACACCACCAAGGCGCATATATATATATATATATACTTTCCGGTGTTCCGTGCGATGATTACTCCTCTTGAGTTAGCCTGGTGAAGTAAAGAGTTGGTTACTTGCGCTCTCCACTTCACATAGCCAGGTACTCCCGGTTCATCTGGTGTTGTTCTAAGCCAGGTGTCTGGGCTTCTTTTGAAGATTTCCACCACTACACGACACATTCTTCTTTTCCTACTTTCTACTGTTGTTTGAATGGTTATAGGGTTCAATGTAAGATTAATGACTAGTTCCTTTATTATTTTCCAAGTGTAAATAATGGTGTACCTCTCTTTCTTCTTTCCACCGAAGTTAAATTTAATTTACGTAACCTTTCCCAGTAATTTAGTTATTTGCAGCTATTGATCTTGGGTGTGAAGCTTCTCTAAATCCCTTCTAGTTGCCGTTCAACTTTTCAAATGTTCCTTTCAATGATTCCTATTTTCACGAACGTCAAGTTTGGTGCCCCTCAATGTATTCTTTTTTATATGGGGATGTTAAGCCTGAGCAATACTCCAACTTGGGTGTGATTAGTGTTTTCAACAGAGGAATCATTACATTCCTATCCCTTCTTTTAAAGGTTCTCAGTATCTCTCCAGTTATTTTTTATTTTTTTGCTTTGTTTACTGCATCTTATTTTGTGTTTCAAATTTCGCCAGTCATTATAACTCCTGAATCCTTTGCTTTAGAGTTTCTCTGATTTTCCTCTCCATTTAGGGTATAGTATTCCGTGGATTTTAGGTCCTCCCTTCTTCCGTACCTTAATAGTTAAAATTTCTCAGTGTTAAATTTCATATTACCGCCACTTCCAGACCAATTGTAGATTCTGTTCATGTCTGTTTGCAGAGATCCTATATCCTCTGGATTTCTTATTTTTCTACTTAATTTTGTGTTATCAGCAACGGATGTTACCGTGTTACTACAATACGTTTTCGCGCTTGCGCCGAATCAGTGAAAATAGACATTCATTTTGAGTATCTGCTGGAAACTATTCATCATAGCGAAAATGAAGAACACTTTAGATAAAAAATTATGTCAACATAAAATAGATGGTGCGTAATGTTAGGTCACATTCAAAATTTGTAGGAAATTTTCAATCAGTGGTTAGGCACTGTTTCATCGGTAAATGGAATAAAACGCTAGCGCCATCAAAACTGATCTAACTTCGGCTGTCTGTGTAAAGTGTTAGAGTTCACTTCCTCGGCAAAATAATGTTGATATTTATAGTTTCAATTTAAAGTATTCCTTATTTGTGAGGTGTATATATACTTATGAACAGTAGCTCACCTTTTTAAAATTGTTTTATAAATATATCTTTGAAACTTGTACTTATTTTTACTTGATATTAAAGGAATCGGTTCTGAGTTGTAAGGCAAAGTACTTACACATCAGCCACTTCTCTTTTTAATTTAAAATAAAATTTAATGTACTACATTAAAAATGTAATATTTCCGTACGATATAAAAAAAATAACTACATCGTAATTTGGTTGCAGGTAAGATGCCACCAAAATATTAAGGAAAGTTTTCCTTTTAATTTTAAGAGTGTTTTAAAAGGTTTTAAGACATCTGCCTACAGTGATTTATTTATTTGAGTTAAAATTGGGGTTTATTGAAAACCGAGTGAACAAACAGAAATAACAATTCCTGAGTTTTTCCTGAAATACCCCTATTGTTATGCCGTTGAATATTAATCATTACAAGGAGAGTTAGAGGAGCCCTCAGTCCCGGATATTAGGTATGGCTCGCAGGGGAAACCATATAAGCCGTGTTTTGTTAAAGACAGGGAACCCTTTATTTTTTGCCTATGATTTAATATCAACATCCGCGCCAAAAACATTTATATAATATATAAATAATTTATATAATATTCTGTACCGATTCATTGATTTGTTGCACCTGGTTTTCCATATATTAAAACCAAGCTCACCCTCTTGTCTATTGTTAATTTCGCAGCCATCCCCTACCTAAAAGAAAAAAATATATCATAGTCAACACTGAAAATTCCTATGATGAGTGACTTTTGGGATCTTTTCGGTTTTAGGTCCGGCATTGGATTTTTTTCATATTTTTGGTATAGACGTAGATTTTTACGCCGATTCCATTTCCGCAATCCGTTTCTTGGAGAAATAAACACGAAAAAAGTTATGCGCAAGTTTATTACGTTTACAGGTTTCCAGAACACAGAACGGAACACAAACCAAAGTTTGCTATTTGCCAAACTGCGCAATATCGTTCAGCATTTGGCGCACTAGATCTTTGCCTGCGTGTCGGCGACGCCAGAGAAACTCGCAGAGATACGAGTCGATCATGGAACGGTGCGTACCACACCGGCGCTTGTTACCGCGTTTGAGTTGGTTCCACGTCGACTCTATCCGTTGCGTGTGTGCTCCAGTTGAAGGGTCCACGAAGTTTTCGCTGTGGTTCACTGTTTTGTGACAAGCTGTACCCTTCGAGCTGTTCGATGCGTTCATACGCAGGGTGGGTTAGGTTAAGTTAGGTTAGGATAGGTTAGGTTGGGTAGGGTAGGTAGGTTAGGTTAGGTTAGGGTAGGGTAGGTTAAGTATAGGTGGATATTTGAATACAAGGTTTGGGCCGTAACTTTTTTCTTGTTTATTTCTCCAAGAAACGGATTGCAGAAATGGAATCAGCGTAAACATCTACGTCTATACCAAAACATGGAAAAAATCCAATGCCGGACCTAAAACCGAAAAGACCCGACTTTTGCGTTATAATTTATTATAATTCATCAAGAAATTTTGTTTAGAAATTTATAATTTTATAAATTCTATATAATTTTCTAAATTGGACTATATTTAGTTTGGGCTTATCTATATCTATATATATATATATATAAGAAAATGAAGAAAGATTTTTAGCAAATTAGAGGTATTTTGTAAAGACATCTGTAACGAGGGTCTTTATCTGTATTTGAAACTTTTTCCTTGCCGCTGTTTCAATTCTTTTTATTCGACTTCTCATTTTTTGGGTTTACGAGCTGTCCAAAAGTACAACGAAAGACAAACTTTTCAAATTAAGAATAAGAGAGACCCATATGAGGTGATTTCTTGTTCGAAACAGCTGCTAAATTGAGGTTGGTGGGGAACATTCATTTACTGAGGGTTTCCAGCACCTCCCACGCACAACCCGTGGCACTTACAATCCTTTTCACCTAGTTCCCCTGTTAGAGAGAGAGAGAGAGAGAGAGAGAGAGAGAGAGAGAGAGAGAGAGAGAGAGAGAGAGAGAGAGCATTTGCAATAATGGTAAATCGATATTTTTATTTTTCACTCTAAATTATGTTGTGTTTGCAGTTAATTTAAGTTAATAGGTGATTATATCTTTGCTGATACACAGGTGAATGAAGTCGTTTTGGATTTTAACCTTTTAACGACCGAAGGTCGTCCCTTAAGACCATTAAAAAGCGTTTGGCGTTAGCCAACATAGAGAATACGAGTATAATGGAATAACAACGTGTAGGGTAGCTAAATTTAGGGTTCTGTTGAGAATAATGCCAAGAATAATAGGTTTCAGAACCTGTTTTGATATACGAAATATTCACAAAAGTATATTTAATAAAGATTCTTAGAATTATATTTTATGCACAGAATAAGAAATGATAGGTTGAAACCACTAAATTATTTAATTAACGACGAATTCTACTTGGTTAATTCAACCAGGTATTATAATTTTGTTATACGACGTAACAAAAAAAAAAAAAATGATGTTATAACCCACTCATGGCATGAAAGGGCGCAAACGAGAATCTTGTATTGTTTGCCAAATAGTTAACCCAACACGTACACTATCTTTTGGTTAATTTAACCCTGGTTATTCTTTCCTTCGTATACGTTTATCCCCATTTATCTTTATAAATGAACGGAAGCTTTTAAACTCCTCAGTGTTGTCAATTCAAATCTCATTAAAGAAAGAAAGTTGAGTTGCATCGTACAAAATCTATTTTGGGTCCATCCAATCACCCGAAGTTTATTTTTAATTCCACTTTTATTTACTTCTTTCAAAATGGATTTTCGAGTTTGTTTTTGTGTCCTCTTCACTTATTTATTATAGAAGGAAAACGTTCGTTATTTATTGCGTTTATTTATACTGATTTAGAGGAAATTCAGGTGGGAGCGGGGGGCGGGGGTTCACTGAATTGAAAGAGGACATTAAATATATTCTTATTCGGATCAAAAGAAATGTTTTTGCGCTTCAGATATGTAAGTAGTTTTTTATTATATATACCGTATATATATAAGTCGCGTGCGGTGGGTGTGTTCAAAGGGTATGCGGTAGTTGCAAATATATATACATTATACAAGCATCATAACTTTATATTAGTTTTCGATTACTATAGTAATACTGACTTTTCGTAATTTGACCTTTAACTGGGTAGGCGGAGCATGCCCCGCTTACTCTTACTGCACGCCACTGATATATATATATATTATATATATATATATATTATATATATGTGTGTGTGTGTGTGTGTGTGTGTGTGTGTGTGTGTGTGTGTGTGTGTGTATATATTATTTTTTTATTTATTTATTTATTTATTTTTTTTTTTAAGAAAGAGAGAAAAGATTTCTGAATTCAAATTAATTTTATAGTGAACACAGAGAAGTGATGCCAACCAAGCAAATAATCGCACTCCAACTAAAACCTTCTAAATTTAGAACATATAACTTTTTTTTGTGGGTGGATTCTCGGGAAAGCTTTCCTTCCTTTGGGTGTGAAAGCTTCTCTTCAGAAGATATAATAACTTCTTTTAATGATACATAACTTCTATAGATAGAAGAAATGACCTTCAAAACTTCTTTTTGTTTTTGAGTGATTTGAGACAATAGAAGATAATATTGCTACGTATAAAAGGTTACGGGAACTCTTCGTTTCCTGCGCAAATGAACGCGTTACGTAAACAAAATCAAATTTCATAATGTCGACGTTCGAAATTATGCGAGTATATGGATTTAAGATTTCAAACAAATTTCAGATTTTCAATGAAAATGACTGACCTCGCCTAACTAAATTAACTTAACCAGACCTAATCTAACCTAACGTAACCTAACCGGGCGTAATGTAACCTAACCTAATCCAATTGACCCTAACCTAATCCAATTGACCCTAACCTGACCAAATTTATACTAGTTCGTTCGCATTGACATTTTGCGGATCGACCTTGTTCCTTTACCCGAAGTGAACCCACTTGCTAAAAATCCATTAAATGGAAATTTAGAAAGATTATTTAAAAATGCTCTTCTTCACATTTTTTGTTTACATATTGGTTTACATTTTGGTTTACATTTGTTTACATTTTGGTTTACATCAAAGATTCTTCCTCACTTTTTTTACTTGAAATTGAAAGAAGGTTTCAAAATAATGATTGCGATGGAGAAAACTACTTTTTTTTTCTTACCAAAATTATCAATTTAATTAAAGGCTTCTATTTGAATTAAAGAATAAAACGTACCTAATTTTAGTGCGCAGTGATAACCAATTTGCGCAGTAATAATTTCAATTTGTGCAGTGATACATTAGGTTCTTTATCGGATATAGAACCTAATTTATCACTGCGCAAATTTTCAGTTTATCACTGCACAAATTGAAATTATTACTGCGCAAATTGGTTATCACTGCGCACTAAAATTAAGTATGGAATAAAGGAAGAGTCATTCATTGCCAACTCATATAAGATATTAGCCTTCCTTCTTCGGGTTTTGGTTGACAAATCTCTTCAATCGATCACTTAATTCTACACTGAAAAGTTCTTGAATATCATCATCAGTATTATATAATCACAGTGAAAAAAATATACAAGTAATGTAATGATGTGGCCATTTTTTACGGCAATGAGCAAAGTACAATCAATCAAGTGTAGGTGAAATTTATGAAATTTGAGTACATTTACACTACTACTACTACTTATTATTATTATTATTATTATTATTAGTAGTAGTAGTAGTAGTAGTAGTATTTTTATTATTATTTCAAATGTGAAGATTGAGCTTGCGGAAACTTTCTTCAATGGTTTTTAATTGTTAATAAGAGCGCGAATATCAGATGTATCGTGAGAACATGTTTTTAAAATAACTATTTTAAGAAAGTGTTTCCACTTAATGAAATGTTTAATGATAAAATTTATACATTCATTATTATTACGATGATAAATATAATTCTCTGCATATATATATATATATATATATATATATATATATATATATATGGATGTAATCATAGTATCAAGTGGGAGAGTTCTAAAGTGCCCGTTAAAAATACAGATATAATTGAAAGGAATATTCTAGAATGTGCATTTATCCATTTTAAAAATAATTTTAATAACAGTGTGGGAATGTATAATAAAATTGACAATATCTTGTTAAAATGTCTTTTGCCTTTAATCATTGCTTGTTAACCTTGTGCTAATCTCTTTCTATTTCTCTGTTCTAATGTATATACAGCGTGGTAAACAATGATTGCCCCCCTCTGCACAGATGAAACTAATAGAAGTACAAAAAAACTGATTGTTGCATCTTTTAGACAATTTAATTCTACGTCTACACAAAACCACTCAATAGTTGGTGTTGCCTCCTTGTGCTTGGCGGACGGCTTCAAGTCGGCAAGGGTAAGAGGTGAGGAGAAAAGGTCAGTGTCGTATTCAAGATTTGGGAGGATTGTTTCGATGTGCTGCTCCATGGTCCGGCGGCAGAATCTTTCAGGATCCATCCTGAAAGACCGAGTGGAATCCCTGATGCTTGCTGAACCACCAGCCACCCGATTCTGCCGCCGGACCATGGAGCAGCACATCGAAACAATTCTTCAAAATTTTTAGTACGACACTGACCTTTTCGAGTCTCTCCTCACCCCCTACCCTTGCCGACTTGAAGCCGTCCGCCAAGCACAAGGAGGCAACACCAACTATTGAGTGGTTTTGTTTAGACGTAGAATTAAATTGTCTAAAAGATGCAACAATCAGTTTTTTGTACCGCTATTAGTTTCATCTGTGCAGGAGGGGGCAATCATTGTTTGCCACCCCTTAGGTATATATTTTCGTCATCTCGCCTTCTCCCTTCATTCCCTAACGAGGTGTATTGTTGAATACACGAAAGGTCTTGGGATAATTCTTTCGCTTTCCTTGCGGGTTTGCATCAGTCATTCATTCCACGTGTTTAAGTGTGAAAGTCATCCCATATATATATATATATATATATATATATATTATTATATATATATATATATAATATATATATATATATATATATATAATATATATATATATATATATATATATATATATATATATATATATATATATACAGAGTAACCCGCTTA